>PQFF01000094.1:107787-164393 GCA_003547095.1 Diversispora epigaea | reverse complement strand
AACAGCAACAACATGAGCAAGAACCACAACAGCAAGAACAACAACAACAACATGAACAAAATGCGCAAGAACAACAACAACAACGACATGAACAAGAACAAGAACAATTACTGCAAGAAGAAGAGCAAGAAAAAGAGCAAGAAGAAGAACAAAAAGAGCAAGAAGAAGAACAAGAAGAAGAACAAGAACAACAACTGCAACAAGAACAAAACCAACAACAAAAACAGCAACAATACCAACAGGATTTAATTTTTAATCCAAATCAAGTAAGCATTTTTATTAATTACTTAAAATATAACACTAATCAATGAAGAAAAATAGGCAAAGGAGATTTGAAAATAGGCAGGGAGATTTGTGAATGATTTGCAAGTAGGCAGGGAGATTTATTATTTGCAAATAGATTAAACCAATTTTGATCATTAGATGTATAATACTTTACGATCAAATTATTCAATTATTTAATTATTTCAATTATGTCAATTATATAAATCACAAAATAATTATATTAAATTACATTAAATTATTTGAATGTGAATTATATCAAATATCTTAAATTATATTTTTAATATTATTTTTATTTTATTATTAGCATCGTTACCAAGGTGCTTCTCGAAAGGTATCTATAAAAGAGATGGAATTTTATGAGAAATATTTATGGAAAAGCCAGTCTCTTAATCCTTCTGATAAGATACCAACTGGAATCCAGAATAAAATACCTTTGTGTAATTTATTAGCTGGAGTTTTAATAAGAGAATGTACAAGAAATTATTCACTTAAGTTTTCCAACATTCCTTTTGGTTGGCTTAAGTTAATAATTTCAAATATAATTATTAAAAAAGATGTTGATTGGGATCCTGAAAGATGGAACAGTTTTAGATCTTGGTTTAATTTTAATAATCATCATGTGAAAGGAAAGATTGAAAAATCTGGACTACTTAAATATCTTTTAAGGAAAAAATGGGATATACTTCTTAGAGATTTTTCTTTTAAGATTGAAAATGGGATTATTAAAATTGAAGATAATTTAACTGTTCCAGAATTGGAATTAAAGAATTCAGCAAAATCAAAATATAGATTAACAAGACAGGATAATCAATTAGTAAAAAGTGCACACTGTTTTGTTAAGCCAGGATGTATAGTGGATCAAAATGACCGAACTTTGATTCACTTAGAAAATATAGACGATCAAAATGCCTTAATTCAAGCTACCGATGCAGTAAATAAGTACTATTCCCATTTAATGAGTGACAAAGCACATAAAAGCAAAGATTTTTGTAAAAACTCTGTTGAACATTTTGGTGCTTATAGAAGATTTACTAGTCTTCCATATACAAGTGCCAATACGGCTAGTAGTCATAATTTAAATCATCGATCATGTGTTGATAATTTACTTAATAGTCTTGTACCATTATCAAACTATGTTAACAAATTCATACAAGACTATTATGGGAATATGTATTTAAAGTTGAGAAATCTTTCCTGGGGTCCTTTTGCTCCAAAACCTTTTGGAATTTTTCCAATGATTGCTATTAATTTCAATATTCTTAGTAATTATCATTGGGATAAATTAGATGCACCAAATTGTTTATGTTGTCTGATACCATTAGGTGATTTTCAAGGAGGTGAACTTTATTTTCCTCAACTTCATACCTTTATACCACTTCAACCTGGTAAGGTTGTCGCATTCTCTTCTCACTATTTACTTCACGGTAACTTTCCTTTAATAAGTGATGGAATTAGACATAGTATCGTTTATTTTGTCCATAATATTTTTTTTCATGAAGATGACAATTTCAATTTTATGAAAATTGATGATGCTGAACTTGAATCTAAACTTCATAATAATCAAGGCTTAAATAGTAAAACACCAACTTTTACAAAGCCTCGAAAATTCCAAACCATGGAGTATACTAATGATAATAATGATATTAATCAACGTCAAAGAAATCTTAATAACTAATAGTATCGTATAAATTCAAGTTTGAAATTTAATTCCAATTATTGTATTGTTGGTTAATAATCTTAATAAAACTTATAAAAATAAAAAATAAATTTGTAAAATTGATAAAAATATTAAATATATAATGTTAAAAATTAGTCAATATACAAAAATATTTTTTGAGTATATATTAGATACAAATATCAGATACACAAAGGTTAGGACTAAAAATATCAATTGTGTATCTGATAATACAGTAATCCACAAAAGAAATGCAACACCTGAAATTTTGTCTTTAAAAAATTCTATAGCACAAACGATCAATTTTAGAATAATAATTTCTATACTTATTTTAATCTTTGAGATTTGGAGAATTTTTGAGAGCTATTTGATATCAAATTAATAATACCAATTTTTTGAAAATGAGTAATTAATATCATCTGGAAATTTTTTATATCGGAGGTTATTGTAATAATTTTGTTTTCAAAAGTTATTGAAGGTCGGACCAATAACCTTTGCAAATATTATGTTTTTTATTATGATAAAATGAAAGTTATTGAAGGTTATCAATATCAATAACCTGAGTATTACGTTTTATTAATAAAAATGAAGATTTTCGGTACCAATAACCTTCGTAAATATTACGTTTATGTTGAAGGTATTCGAAGGTTATCGGAGTAAAGGACTTCGAAGGCTTACGTTTAAAAAAATTTACTGATGATGGTGAATTGTCACTTAATAAAATTTCAATTGTAAATAAAATTTTATACAGAATAGTCACAACAAAAGTGATCATAGAGTTGATTGTCCTTCCCAAGGAAAAAATTTCATAACAATTGGATCAGTGGTTATAGAGAAATTAACTTTTGAAAATTGAAATTTTACATATAAAATAAATAAAAATAATTTTTTAAAAAAATAAAAAATATTACAGTAATATAATTTCAATTTAATTTTAATATCAAAAAAATATTAAAAAAATATTTTTAATTTTAGGTATTGATAGAGTTTAATTTAACACATCTGCAAAATAATGTCAAATAAAACTTTTTATAATACAAAGATTGAATATAAAATATGTATAAAGATTGAAATTAAGATTTTCTCTTTATATTAATAAGGCTTATTATAATACTTAATGATTTTATTAAAAAAAGAATGAAGTTTATATTAATTAGTTTTAATTCAAGTTTTTGATGTTATAGTAAGTGTAACCTTTAAACAATCTTCATTAATAATTCTGTAATTCTATAATTTTATAATTTTATAATTAATAAAATAATTAAAATAATAATTTTTTTATTTATTATACTCAAAGACAAAATGTTAAGTTTTTAAAAACAAGAGAATTACCTTTCACATTTTTATTTTTTTATATTTTACTTTTTCTTTTCTTTCTTTTTGTTTAGTATAACATTCCATTTTCTCTTCTCTATACTTTTTTTTTATTATTTTACTTTCTTTCTCTTCTTTTTCTTTTTTTTTTCATTTAAACATCCAAAATTTTGTTTTTTATTTTTTTGTTCTTTTCTCTTTTCTTTCTCAATTTTTTTTTCCTCTTCTATTTTTTTCAAAATCATTTATTATAAAATTGTCAAGTCAAAATTATTGAAATTGCCATTTTAACAGTTTTTTTTTTATTTTCTTTTCTTTTGTTTCTTACCTTTTATTTCTTTGTTTTCTTTTTGTTTATTCTTTTTTGTTTCATTTTTTTCTTAAGATTTTAGCTATTTTGGTATCAACAACATGACAATACACAATTTTGGTGATTTAATTTTTTCTTCTTTTTCCTAACCTTTTCTCTTGTTCCTTACTTTTATTTCTTTGTTTTTTTCTTGTTTATTTCTTTTCATTTCATTCTTTTCTTCTTTTAAAATAGAGATTTTAGAAATTTTGATTATTTTGGCATCGGCAACATGGCAATATATGATTTTGGTAATTTTCTTTTTTCTTCTTTTTTCTCAACCTTTTTCTTTGTTCTTCACTTTTATTTTTTTATTTTCTTCTTGTTTTTTCTTTTTTGCTCTTACTTTTCTCTTTTTAAGATGGTGATTTTAATATTAGTGATATGGTGATAGTTAATTTTGGTGATTTTGATAATTTTTATTTATGATTTTTAAAGAGAAAAAGTAATTTAATGAAGGAGAAAAGGGAAAAGAAGGAGAAGAAATAGAAGGAAAAATATTTTATATATTAAAAAAATATTCTTTACACTAAAGTAATAAAAAATAAAATAAAAATTATTTTTTTAATTAATCAAATAATAATGAGTCACACGTCACATGTATGCGTCACTATAAAAATCTGTATCACAGATATTATTTTTTATATAATCTAAGATTTAATTATATAACCAATAAAAATCGACAATAAAAAAATACGGGGGTACTTAAAAATTGGAGACCTTTTATAAAAATTAGGGTACTTTTCGAATCAGCCCATATGTACAAATGCACAATAACATTATCTTCAAGTTTATTTAGCGTCACTTCTAAGATTTCATTTGCAAAAAATAATGTTTTTTATGCGATAACAATTGATAATTTTCTTTAAATGATAAATGATCAACAATAATTTCATCTAATTTTTAGTCATGTCTAAGTAATGTTCTGATTTTCACTAGAAAATAGCAAATATAGTACTAATAAAAATTATAGCTCTATTCCAGGGCTACAAGTTCTTATAAAATAGTTTATACTTTTGATAGATAGTTATTGAAATCGAGAGACATTATGATTAATAATTTAATTTGACATTTCTGGTTAACTTTATTTAAGACACGATTTTCAGACAAGTAAGTATTTAACTTTAATAAAAAAGATATCATATAATAGCCCTTGATCAGGAGATTCTTTTAAAAAAAAGTTTGTGCAATTTAAATCATTCTTTGTACCACAATTTACCTTTGAAATTTATTAATAAATTTGAAAAAAAACAGCTGTCCGGATTATACATGTTCCTAAAATTGATTTTGAATTTTTGAGGTATTTCGATTTTTTGAAATTTATGCAGAATCCATTCTATATATGGAAGTAAAAAAAGTACCCAGTTATTTGTATCTTCAATTAAAGAATAAATTTAGGTGGTCAAAAAATTTCAAGTTTTAAGTAAAATAATTTCGTCTTCTATGAAAAACTATTTTGACTTTTTTCTCCAAAATTGTAATTTCAGGGCTCCAAAATAATTTAACGTGCAAGTATAGTCCAAATACTTTTGGCAGGTTGGTGTATCTGATATCCGATAGGTGTAAGTTTTATAAATTTTTGACCAATAATTCACTTCAGAAAGATGTATAAATTATAAATCTCAAATCATTCAAATAATAGATCAATTGCAAAATTCAAGTCACTCAAGTAATATATGGTTTACGAAAATTATTAGTACCGAAAACCTTCATTTTTATTAATAAAACGTAATACTCCGAAAGTTATTGATATTGATAACCTTCAATAACCTTCAGTTTATCATAATAAACATAATATTTGCGAAGATTATTGGTCCGATAACCTTCAATAACCTTTGAAAACGAAATTATTACAATAACCTCTGATACAAAAAATTTCCAGATATTATATATCAAACAATACAAATTGACAGTTATCTTTAATTTATTCTGACTATATTCGATTTATTATTAATCATATTTCACAATAGTCTAAAGATAGAATTAATTAAATTAATTTGACAAATTTGTATTAAGCATATTCTACTTGGTATGAGATTAATAATAGATAACCAGTAAATAACTTTAATTTAGAAAAAAAGCTTTTATTAATTGAAATTAAAAAAAAACAGGTACAGATAGGTGAAAAAAAGAAATGGTATATCAGAAAACTTTTCAAGATATAAATTTACAGAAATTTATGGGACCTACAAAAATTTACACCTAAAAAAATCAATTTTTTTGACTTTGATTACTATTTATAAGACAGGGACGATTTTTGCTAAAATATTCCTATGACAGATCGAAAGATCTGGTTTTTAGTTACAAGATTATATGTATTTCATTTCTGTAATATCAATATTTGCGAAGATATTCACGTTTAAAGTTTCATATCTGTGAAAAAATTTCCATATAAATTTTCTGAAAATTTTTGTAATTCTGCCAGAAATTTACGTGATGTCATAGAAATTTCTGGCAGAATTACGAAAATTTTTAGAAAATTTATATGGAAATTTTTTCATAGATGTGAAACTTTAAATGTGAATAGCTTCGCAAATATTGATGTTACAGAAATGAAACACATATCATCTTGTAGTTAAGAACCAGATCTTTCGATCTATCATAGAAATATTTTAGTAAAAAATTGCTCCCTGTATTATAAATAGTGATCAAAGTCAAAAAAATTAATTTTTTTAGGCATAAATTTCTATAGATCCTGTAAATTTCTGTAAATTTATATTCCGAAAAGTTTCCTGATGCAATATATTTTTGATAAACATAAAATTACGAACAAGATATATAAATTATTTGATAGTGAAGATAAGTAAATATATTTTAATATACTAACAAATATATCAAAAATGGTATTTTATACCTGCCCTATATTTTTTTTGTCACTATTAATCTCTATAAATGATGCGTAAAATGCAATTAACCCATCAAACTCGTAATAATACGAATTTGATAACATAACTTATGACAGAATCACCTCCCTATAAAAACTATGATATTTAAAATATATTTAAAATATATTTAAAATATACTTCATTAAGTATTTTTTAAATATTTTTTAAGTATATAAGAAATTACTTAAAATATTATTATTTTATACTTAAAATATATTTAAAATATATTTAAAAAATACTTAAAAAATACTTAATTTAGATAATGAGTAAGTATGTTTTAGGTATATATTTAAAATATACTTAAAATATTATTAAAANAGTCAAAAAAATTAATTTTTTTAGGCATAAATTTCTATAGATCCTGTAAATTTCTGTAAATTTATATTCCGAAAAGTTTCCTGATGCAATATATTTTTGATAAACATAAAATTACGAACAAGATATATAAATTATTTGATAGTGAAGATAAGTAAATATATTTTAATATACTAACAAATATATCAAAAATGGTATTTTATACCTGCCCTATATTTTTTTTGTCACTATTAATCTCTATAAATGATGCGTAAAATGCAATTAACCCATCAAACTCGTAATAATACGAATTTGATAACATAACTTATGACAGAATCACCTCCCTATAAAAACTATGATATTTAAAATATATTTAAAATATATTTAAAATATACTTCATTAAGTATTTTTTAAATATTTTTTAAGTATATAAGAAATTACTTAAAATATTATTATTTTATACTTAAAATATATTTAAAATATATTTAAAAAATACTTAAAAAATACTTAATTTAGATAATGAGTAAGTATGTTTTAGGTATATATTTAAAATATACTTAAAATATTATTAAAATATATTTAAAATTAAGTATATTTTAAGTATATACCTAAAACATACTTACTCATTACCTAAATTAAGTATTTTTTAAGTATATTTTAATGTATTTTAAGTACAAAATAATAATATTTTAAGTAGTTTTTTATAAATACAATTAAGTATATTTTAAGTATATTTTAATTTATTTTAATAATATTTTAATAATATTTTAATTATATTTTAAGTATTTTTTAAGCATACGTATTTCTTATAGGACCTTATAATAAAAAACAAATTTAATAACTATTTAGATATACGATTTCGATATCGAAAATAAAATTCTAAAAACTTAAAAATGATATATGAAGTAGTTACACACTAATAACTATAACTTAAACTGGAGAATGTTTTATATTTGAAATTAACTAGAATCACTAATTCGATATTTAATGTATCACATATAACTTGACAATAAAATCATTTACATTATTAACTTAATATATATAAATTAAATGATTTGAGTTTTTTGATTCATATATCACTTGAGTAACTTGAGTTTTGCGATCAATCTATTACTTGAATGACTTAAGATTTATAATTCACATGTTCTTTTGGAATGGATATAATCTAAACTAAGTGAAAATAACATAATTATATTATTTTTACTACTCAATTAATTATATTAATTATT
The DNA here is from genome assembly GCA_003547095.1 of Diversispora epigaea. NCBI lineage: Eukaryota > Fungi > Glomeromycota > Glomeromycetes > Diversisporales > Diversisporaceae > Diversispora > Diversispora epigaea. The sequence continues at coordinate 156,362 of PQFF01000094.1, read as the reverse complement.
AATAAAAATTAAAATTTGTCTTAATTCAATTTCAATTTTTTTTAATTTTAATTGTACTTATACATGTTTTCAAAATTGATTTTAGATTTTTGAGATATTTTATCTTTTTAAGATTTATTCAAGATCTATTTTATATATAAAAATAAAAAAAATATCTAGTTATATGTATTTTTAATTAAAAAATTTATTTAAGTAATTAAAAAATTTTGAGTTTTAAATAAAATAATTTTATTTTTTATGAAAAATTATTTTAACTTTTTTTTTCAAAATTGTAATTTCAAGATTTCAATTTAATTTTATGTGTAAGTATAATTGTATCTAATATAATTCAATAATTTTAACAATATATATAAAATAAAAACTTTCAAATGATAATAGAAACATCAATAAATTTTTTCAAATATAAGTCTTCAAAATATTTCACTTTAATTATTTTTGAATACCTTCAATATAAACATAATATTTATAAAGGTTATTAATATTAAAAACTTTTATTTTTATTAATAAAATATACAATAGAAGTTATTAGTATTATTTTATTATAAAAATATAATATTTACAAAGATTATTAATTCAATAACCTTTAATAACTTTTACTAATGAAATTATTTCAATAATTTTCATTATAAAAAATTTTCTAATATAGTTTTAATAATACTTGTTACAGTGACTCACAAAAATATTGCAATACCTGAATTTTTATCTTTAAAAAATTCTATATTACAAATGATTAATTTTAGAATAATAGTTTCTATATTTATTTTAATTTTTGAACAAAAATTAAATAATAAAAATTAAATACTCTATAATATACATGTTATTAAAACTAATTTGACTTTTTAAAATTTCAATTTTTAATTATATTTGACTCAATTCAATAGTTTAATAACATGTATATTCTATAAATTTTTTCACATAAATATTATTTAAAATTTTTTTGAGATTTGTTTAATATCAAATTAATAATATTAATTTTTTAAAGATAAATAATTAATATGATAAATTATCACTTAATAAAATTTTTCACAATTGAAATTTTATTAAATAACAATTTACCATTAATTATCCATTTTTGAAAAAATAATATTATTAATTTGATATTAAACAAATCTCCAAAAATCTATAAATCTCAAAGATCAAAATAAATATAAAAATTATTATTTTAAAATTAATCGTTTATAACATAAAATTTTTTAAAGACAAAAATTCAGGTATTATAGTATTTTCATGAGTTACTGTATAATTCAAAAAAGTATTATAATTAATTATATAATTAAATTTTTCTTATAACATAATTAGTTGTAATTTTTATAAATAATTATAACAAATATTTTTAATTAGTTTAATTTTTTTTTCTTTGTTTTAAATAATTTTTAATTAACTTAGTTTCATTTTAAATAAAGAAAATATAATACTAGTTAAATAAATAAAATATTCAAGGATTTATATCTAAATGGATTTTTAAAAATGTCACCAATTCTATCGATTATGAATACAGTTCAGACATTTTGGAAATGTTTTTGTGATAATTATAATATGAATATTAGAGGAATAAATAGTAAACAATATATATTATTAATAATTGCAGAAAAATTTACATATCAAGAAATAATTAATAATTTAGAGATAATAAAGGTTATGCTTATCAAATACATAAAATATAATAATAATTTTAAACTTATAATATAATTAGGTATCTTTCAGTACCATTAATATAGCATGAAAATTTTCTCAAATTAATAGACCTAATTGTATTGTATTGGAAAAACCTATTGTTACCCATTTAAAAATATCTGAAATAAAAGAAAAAGAATTTGAATTATTTTTTATCAATAAACAAAATATAAATATGAATTCTTATAAAGTTGATGCAAAAACACAATTACCAATACTTTATCTTAAAGATTAAAAAAGTGCACTTTGGAAAAAATTTTCAGCTACTTATTCAGATAGAATAAAATATATTTCCTTTATGTTTCGATTATAAAATAGTTGTTTCAAATATCGAGAAGATTTAGAAAGATTGTGTTTAACATGTAACAATTATAGATATTAACCTTTTGAAGATTTGATCAATCTAATTAATACAAACTTTTCTAATAAAATATTACAGGTTAATATATTTTTTATTATAATTTTAATAAATAATATTATTATACTTACATATAATTTTTTTTTTTAAAATTATTGGATTAATGAAATAGAATTATTACGTCGTCATTTAAAACGAAATTATGAAGAAGAATTGATTATAAATGAAAATGGTATAGCTAATCATGTTGATTGTATTAATCATTGTTTATTATTTGCATTTGGGGAATGTAATTCTCAACATTTTTCACAATGTCTAAAATGTGATAGACTATTTAATATATTTGAAGAACTTTCAACTCAACTCAATATCCACTGGTCGAAAATTTATAAAAACTACACCTATCTGGTACCCGATAGGTGTAGTTTTTATAAATTTTCGACCAGTGATCATTCATCATAATAAACTTACCAAATATCAAGAACAATTGATATGTTATTTATCACATCAAACTCGTAAATCATATTTGAATACTCAATTTAATGCTATATTACAAGAATTAAATAATTATGGAACTATTATTGTTGTTGATTATAAAATGCAAATTTTGTTTGCAACAGCTTGAGAAACAAAAAGTGAATTTTTTGGAAAAAGAAAATGGACACTTTATACAACTTTAGTATTTCAAAAAGATAAAAAAAATAATGAAAAATTAAAAATTCAAGCTTACGATCATTGGAGTTCAGATACTAAACAAGATGTTTGGTTTACAGCATTATATTTTGAAGCAATATTTGAAATAATAAAATCAAAACCTCATTGGATTAAAATTATTTTAGATAATGGAGGACATTATCATAATTCTGAATTAATGGCAATTATAAGTCATTGGTATAATTGGTATAAAATAGAAGTATGTGGATGGATCTTTCTTGAACCAGGTGAAACAAAAACTACAGTTGATTCTCATCATGCAATAGTAAGTAAATTCAATACTAAGTATTAGTTATTTCTTATATTATACTAATATTTTTTTTTAAATTGATAAACAATTATGTAATAAAAAGATATATTAGAATTGGATATAATTTTACTGAAGGAACAAATATTGAAACAGCACTTCGAGATTTTAATGGAACATCAATATCACATATTGATGATTAAATAATAGAAACATCAATTACACTAAATCAAGAAATATAGAATCATCAGAAAGATCAGGGTAAATTACTTAAATAATTATTTTAATTTTATTAATATATTTTTAAAAAATTACAAAAATTTTATTACATTAATTAGAAATCATAAAAACTCAAAAAATAATAAAAAAAAATGTAAAACTATTTCTGGTATTTCAAAATAGTTTGAATGGACGTGACCAGTAGATAGTTAATTTACAGAATATATATGTGCACGTTCTCTTCCTCATATTGGTACATGAACAAATTTTTCACCTGCACAAGTTGCTTCTTTTTACAATACTAGTTATAGACCATTTCCAGTAGTTTCTGAATCAACGAAACCTAAAGCTCCATGGAAAATACCAATTCCTAAAAAACTAGGTAATATAAATAAATTATTACTTATTATCAATTCAAAAATTCAAAATTCATAGTAAATTAATTTATTACTTATCTTCTTTTAAAAAAAATAAAGAGTTTTTAGTAAATAAAATGTCTACAAATTTTATTAACAATGAATTTAATAAAATAGCTAATGAGAATACAAGGTAATCATTTTTTATCATTATAAACGATCAAATATATAATAATGCATATATTTTACTTTTCTCTATTGTATTTTTTTATTTTGTCTAGTGTTAACTATACGTGTTGCCCAAATCCCAAATAATTTGGGATTTGGGACGCCAAAATGTACAAATTACTAGTATTTGGGATTTGGGATTTGGGATTTCGGCAAAAGATACTAATTATAATTTGGGATTTGGGATTTGGGATTTTGGCATTTGGGATTTTGGCATTTGGATTTTGAATTTGGGTGACAGGTATAGTGTTAACCAAGAATTTCCTCTCAATTTTGGATGGGCTTTGAAAGAAAATATGAAATTCGGTAATAAGGGTGGAGAAAAACGTATATCAAAAAAAATTGTTCAATATCTACAAAGATTTTTTTTAGCTGGAAATTTGAGACCAACAGACCGTTATTCTCCTGAAGTTATGTATGCCTGTCTTAAAGATTTGATTGCAGAATGTGAGATTATATTCAACGAAATATCNAAACCTAAAGCTCCATGGAAAATACCAATTCCTAAAAAACTAGGTAATATAAATAAATTATTACTTATTATCAATTCAAAAATTCAAAATTCATAGTAAATTAATTTATTACTTATCTTCTTTTAAAAAAAATAAAGAGTTTTTAGTAAATAAAATGTCTACAAATTTTATTAACAATGAATTTAATAAAATAGCTAATGAGAATACAAGGTAATCATTTTTTATCATTATAAACGATCAAATATATAATAATGCATATATTTTACTTTTCTCTATTGTATTTTTTTATTTTGTCTAGTGTTAACTATACGTGTTGCCCAAATCCCAAATAATTTGGGATTTGGGACGCCAAAATGTACAAATTACTAGTATTTGGGATTTGGGATTTGGGATTTCGGCAAAAGATACTAATTATAATTTGGGATTTGGGATTTGGGATTTTGGCATTTGGGATTTTGGCATTTGGATTTTGAATTTGGGTGACAGGTATAGTGTTAACCAAGAATTTCCTCTCAATTTTGGATGGGCTTTGAAAGAAAATATGAAATTCGGTAATAAGGGTGGAGAAAAACGTATATCAAAAAAAATTGTTCAATATCTACAAAGATTTTTTTTAGCTGGAAATTTGAGACCAACAGACCGTTATTCTCCTGAAGTTATGTATGCCTGTCTTAAAGATTTGATTGCAGAATGTGAGATTATATTCAACGAAATATCATCAGTAAAAACTATAAAAGGATAGATTGGGAGATATAATGCAAGTTTCAAAAAAGAAGCATTGGAATATGTACTAATAATGAATGAAAAATGATATGATTGCAGAATCTAGTGACAAAAAAATTGGCAAACGTCAAAAAACTGAGTAAAATATAAATTTAGCAATTAGCAATTATAATAGTACATTACTATGAAATCTTTCTTTCCTCCATATAAAATTTTTAAAGTCGCAAATAAATGGTAAATTTTTTTGAAATAAATAGCTTTTATTTATATATCTTGTGATATGTATTATAACGAATAATTATACTTTTAGTATAGCAAAAAAAAAGATCTACAATTTCTATATAGTAATGTTGCACCACATTTTTTATATACATTGTATGCGAATCGGTAATTAATATTTTATTTTAAAAATATTTCTATTCAAAAAATAAAATAATTATTACATTTGAATATGTTATTAAATATATACTTTAAAAATATATATAAAATTATATATAAAAATAATATTTTTAATTATTTTTACAAATTTTAATATTATAAATTTTAAATAAAATTATAATATAAATATAAATTTACAATTCTATAATTAATTGTAAACCTTTTGTATAATAATAAAGTACATATTTAAATTTTCATATTTTTAAATTTAAATAATTATCTATTATTTTTATATATAAAACTTTTAATTTTAATAAATAATTTTAAAAATATTAAAATTATATTTAAAACTAAAAATAATTTGTATTTATTATAAAAGTTTTAAATTTTTTACTTTAAAATTAAAATAATTATAAATGTTTAAATTTAAATATTCAAAAATTTAATAATAAAGTTTTAAATAATAATTATTCTTTAAATTCTTATTTAATATATCTAAAGTTTGAAAAATAAATATGTTTTATTTTTATCTTTAACATTATAAAAAACAAAATTTATTATATAATAATAAATTATTTAAGTTTAAATATAAAGATATTTATCTGATATTTGGATGGTACTAAATTATTTTCTGAGATTCTATTTAGAAATAGTTTTACTATTTGGGACAGGTGAGTAACTAGTTAATATTAGTACTATAATTCTTTTATAATTTTTGTATAAAATTTATAGGTTTGTAATATTTAACTAATAAACTAAGCTGTATGATTACAGTATTTAAAAAAAAAATATTTAAGTTTCTATTATTAATTTTTAAATAATAATATAATTATATAATTATAAAAATATTGTGAACCTGTAAATAATTATCAATTACAAAATTATAAATTTTTAATTATTAAAATTTAATAATATTATAATTTATAATTGTGAATACTATTTATACTATTTTTAATCTAAATAATAGATAAGTATTATTTATAGTTACACATAAATTTTAACATATTTATTACACAAGATTTAATAAAAAGATAATCAATCTATATATTTATATATATTAGAACAATTGATCTCAAAAATTAAGACATATATACTAACTTGAATTTGCTATATTATTAAACATAAATTTTAATAATTAAAGAGAAATTTTATTTTTTACTTTAAAATTAATTTTGATTTTTCCTGAATTTTTTATATAGAAGTAAAATAAAATCCTTTTTAATGTATTTTCAATTAATAAATTTAAATTTTTTAAAAAAATTTTTAGGTTTTATTATTAAAATTTATAAAATATTTATATAGTATAATTTTAAAATTAAAATAGAAAACAATATAAAATTAATTTTAATAATTTAAATCAAATTGCATAATAAAAGATTTTTTACTAAAATATTTCAAAAACTATTTAAGAAATCTAATTTCTAGTTTTATAATTGAAGTTAAATTATTTTTCTAATAACAATATTCATCAATTTATTGTCATTTAAAAATAATGTATTAAAAATAATTTTAATTAATTTTAAATAACAGGAAGTAATTTTCTACTATAATATTTTTATTACTATTCAAAAACTTGAAATGAGAGCTTTATAATGACATTAATATTTGTTAAGTTATTGTCATCTGTAAACATTTATTAAAATATTTCTTATTATTAAACTAATTTCAGAATTAATTTCAAGTTTCAGGGTTTATTTGTTTTGAAATCTATTTTAGATTTCAGGGATCAATTTTAAAATCATATAATAATTCAAGCCCATACCTTTCATACTTTTTTATCTTTTAGTTTATTAATTAATTTTAACAATTACAAGTTTTACTCAAAACAAAAGATCTTTCTTTATTTCATCTTTTAATTTTACCCATTTGATCCTAAACTTCTTAAACCTTCTAAACTCTTTAGTCCAAGGTCAGGATTCCAATTTTAATTTTAGAACATGTCATGTATATTACGGAATCTTGTATAAACTTATATAATATTCTAGAATATTATAACTTATAAAATTTTCTGATATAGAAACAATTTCAAATAAGTAAATACAGGAACAATATTATAGATATAAATTTTTCTATTTATGAAAGTGAGTAAATAATACAAACATTAGTGATAACATGTATTACTTGTATTACTTGTATTACTTTTTATTATTATCTAACTAATAAAGCTTATTTGTATAGTCAATTTTAAAAAAGATAATTAAAAAATTTTATGACTCATCAAAACTGTTAGACAATTAAAATTAAGAAAAATTGGAATTGAGTCATGAAATTTGATGCAACTGACAATTATTGTTATATATGAAAATTAAATTTCATAAATTGAGCCAGGGGCTTTTGAATTTAGATGGCATTTACAGTTGCCTTATAACTTTTTCTAGCACGAAAAGTTAATAATCAAAAATCTTTCGCAGCTCATAACTTGATAATTAGGGAACAGATCTAGATGAAACAAGGTTCTTTAGAGTCTACTCATTACAAGGGTTCTAATGAACCTAGTTTCATTCACTATTTGTCGAGGCATCATTTTTTTAATACAAAAAATTTATTTTTAATAGTTAGAAATCTTTCTCGACTCGTAACTTGATAACCAGCAAACATATCTGGCTAAAGCTAAACTCATTAAAATCCTCTCGTTACAAGGATTCTAATAAATCCAGTTTCGTCCGGATACGTTCATTGGTTGTCTAAATATCGTCTTTTACTTTTCTTGTTTTTATTATTATTATTTAGGCAGATCATGAGTCCCATGCCTCAATATGTATCAAAAAATTATGTTACATTCGACAATTTTTAGCCGTGGCTTGGCAATCTTATAAAAAGGGCCTTTTTTTTGGTCTGAAACGCAAATCTTAAGAAAAATCCTTTTTCAAGAATTCAAGATAACCGATATTGCTAGTAATAATAATTTCTTATACTCAATATAAGTGAAAATGGTAAAATTATATCTCGAGCTGCCTCCACAAACCGAAAAGGCTAAGGAAGACTTTGAAGAAATATTTCATTCGATATATAGAGGGAAGGGTGTTGGTAATGTTACCCATGCCGAAGACTACCGCTGTAATTGTAAATACAGAGTTGGTAGAGATAATATCGATAAAGCTTGCGGTGAGACAGCTGGGTGTGTGAATCGTGAATTATATATTGAATGTATCGAAGGAGATTGTCCATGTGGACAATATTGTCAAAACCGAAGGTGAGTAACAATGAGCAAAAACGTTATTTTTCAAAATAGACTTTATACGTTATATATTCCGTTATTTTTACGGAAATAAGTGAATTATAAGTACTGTAATTATGCCGTCGCTTAATTCGCTTAATGTAATTCAAGACGACATCCTTCTATTTAATGTAATTCAATACGACAGCCTTCTATTTAATGTAATTCAATTCGATATATGTGTTGACGTTTAAAAGCTTGTTTTTTTTTTTTTTTTAATATGAAAGAAAATATTTGCACATATTTTATATTACTATTCAATAATATATATTCACTAACTAATTTTAAAATATAGATTCCAAAAAGCGGAAAACTCTAGCGTAGATGTTATATATTTACCTTTAAAGGGCTACGGAATAAGAGCAACGGGACCGTTAAAGAAAAACCAATTCATCATGGAATACCTCGGGGAGGTTATTAAATACGACGTTTTCCAGAGGCGAATGAGGAGATACAACGAAGAAGGACTCCGACATTTTTACTTCATGTCATTACAAGCCGGTGAAATAATTGATGCCACAGATAAGGGATGCATTGCTCGTTTTATGAATCATTCATGTGCTCCAAACTGTTACATTCAAAAGTGGATGGTTGGAGAAAAGTACAGAATTGGCATATTCACTCTCAGGGATATTGAGAATGGTGAAGAACTAACATTTGATTATAATGCTGACCGATATGGGTGAGTATCAATTTTTAAATGAGAATATTCGTGCAATAGTAATGATTCCTTCATGAATCCAAAATATTGAATTGAAATGACGGGAAAATATGATTTTATTATCTTTATTTTTTATTTTTTTTTTTTTTTTTTTTAATATGAAAGAAAATATTTGCACATATTTTATATTACTATTCAATAATATATATTCACTAACTAATTTTAAAATATAGATTCCAAAAAGCGGAAAACTCTAGCGTAGATGTTATATATTTACCTTTAAAGGGCTACGGAATAAGAGCAACGGGACCGTTAAAGAAAAACCAATTCATCATGGAATACCTCGGGGAGGTTATTAAATACGACGTTTTCCAGAGGCGAATGAGGAGATACAACGAAGAAGGACTCCGACATTTTTACTTCATGTCATTACAAGCCGGTGAAATAATTGATGCCACAGATAAGGGATGCATTGCTCGTTTTATGAATCATTCATGTGCTCCAAACTGTTACATTCAAAAGTGGATGGTTGGAGAAAAGTACAGAATTGGCATATTCACTCTCAGGGATATTGAGAATGGTGAAGAACTAACATTTGATTATAATGCTGACCGATATGGGTGAGTATCAATTTTTAAATGAGAATATTCGTGCAATAGTAATGATTCCTTCATGAATCCAAAATATTGAATTGAAATGACGGGAAAATATGATTTTATTATCTTTATTTTTTATTTTTTTTTTTAACCGACGTTAATTATTAACTTTGGTTTCTAGATCAGAAGCCCAAGCGTGTCATTGTGGTGAGCCTCAATGTCGTGGCATAATTGGTGGAACTCGAGAGACAAGTAATAATGTTCGTTCACAAGAAACTACACAGGCAAATCTATCGAAACCTATCGAGAGTGTCGACGACGTTCTACAGTTTATTGGGCTTATGTTAAAATCAGTCGAGAAACCAGAAATGGTTCCTGGACTCTTAAACCGACTACAAATGACTAATGATGAACCAATACTCAAGATGTTCATGAAACTTCATGGGTCAATAATGCTTAAAACCTATATCAGAGAGCATCAAAACCAACCTGATATACTCATGAAGTCACTCGAAATTGCCGGCAGATTGCCATATAAATATCAAAACCGACGCGTCGAATCATCTCACCTAAAGGAATGGGTAGAGAGAACGTCTTCACGAGAGGACGATGTTGGAAAGATGTGTAAAGTTGTTCTCGAAAAGTGGAACGCTCTTCCTGAATACTATAAGATTCCGAAGTATAGTGAAAGAGGTTTAGAACCTCCAAATTTTGTTAAACCAGTAGATCCGGATTCATTGAATGCTACGAAAGGAGCCAAGAAATCCATCGATATCAAGAAAACCACCAATGCCACGGATACCAGCGATACCGAGAGTTCCTCAGAGAAAGGAAAAGGAAAAGAAGTAGAAGTTGCGAAAGATGAGCCGGAGGAAAAAGTTGAATCAGTACCGGAGTACGAATACTATAATTACGAGTGCAGTCACGATTATTACGTTCGCTTCGCGGATAGCCACTTTCCATTTCAACATATGTCGCAGTTGGATTACTGGACCAATCAAGGCCTCGGTCCATATAAATCATTTCGAAATGAACGAAATGAAAGAAGTGACCGAAGTGATGGTGAACCAGGGTCCTCCAAGTACTGGCGAAATCGAAATTATCGATACAATAGTGGGCATCAACGTTCATCACAACCTACACCACCACCACCCAAGGAACCTGAATTACCACCACTTGCTCCCAATTGGTTTGAGGCAAAAGACGAGTATGGTCACACGTATTACTATAACAAGTATACAAAGGAAACATCATGGGAGAGGCCCGTCGTAAAGGACGACATGAAGACAATTGACGGGTTCTCAAAGGCAGAAATTCAAGGTGTGATCGAACGCGCCGAGGCCTTGGCTAAAAAAGCTGAAAAGGAGAGGGAGCGGGCTCTTCGGGAGAAGCAGGAGAGCATGAAAGTGGGAAGTGATCAGACATTGGGGGCGACCGGACTCTCTGAGTCTGACTTTAAAGGTTCAATAAAACTAATTGTCATCGATTATTGCAGCCGTTTCAAACGACATGTGGATGTCCCAACATTTAAGAAGATGGCCCGCGATTGTGCACATATGGTCGTCGAAAAGGAATTGAGAAGAAGTGAATGGGTTGGCAAGGACACGTTCTCGTTGTCCGAAGACACAAAATCCCGGATTAAAAATTTCACGATTGAAAGGATGAAGCGTGTAGTGGCCCAAATGAAATTTGAGGTTGAATCAAACAAAAGCCATCCCGAAGTTGAATCCTCTTCATCGGCCGCAAAAAGAAAACGAACCGATGACGGAGAAGAAGATCGTGATGAGAAGCGACCAAGACATGAGAATAGTTCAAGTTCACAGAAACCTAACGGACAGAAGCCAACTGATGAGGAGCGAGGACAAAAACGTAAACGCGATTCTGATGACGATAATGGACGTAATCGAAAAATAGCCAAGCAGTGAATCCCGAACCGGCATGATGAATGATTAATAACGAATTTATAGTTTATATTTAATTAATTGAATTTTAATATCAATATGGATTATATTAATTACGGTTCTATTATTCAATATTATATTGCGCTCTAACTGTTCCTTTTATTGTTCGGGTATCCACGTTTGCTGAATGGTTTATGAATTTATATTACGGTTCTGAATAATATTCATGGTTTTTGTTCGTAGTTCTAGTTTTTTATTACGGTTCTCGATTATAGGATTATATTAATGGTTCAGGATTTACTATTGTTCTGTGGTTATATTATTCTGGCATATATATTTTTCGGGTTTTATTATAATTCGGGATTTCTTGTTGTTCTTGGGCTTACATTATTTGTTTATGATTTATTCTGATCCTGGGTTATTCTTCGTTCTGGCGGGTACACAAAAACTAGACTATCAGCATTTAAAACGGTTTTTGATTTACATTTTTGATGGAATTCATTATGCTTGTTGTTGTTGTTCTTGGGCTTGTTCGAGATCCTGGGTTATTATGGCTCTTGATTAAAACGATCCTAAATTTGCATTTTTTTTTTTGTCCTGGTCTTATGGTGGGGGTTCTGGATTTATAATTACAATTCACGATTCATATTTTTTTGTTCTGAACTTTTATTTACAATTCACAATCTATATTTTTTTATTCTAGTCTAATGGTGGTTTTTTCTGGACTTTTTATTTACAATTTTTGCAATTTAAGATCTATTAAAGATTCACGGTCATTCACAATTCTATTATTATAATTGCAATTCTGGACTTATCATTTAAGGATCCGGATTTATTATTTTAATTCGGGGGATTTATTATTTTAATTCTGGACGTATTTTTTTACGAATCTGGATTTATTGCTTCAATTCGGGAATTTATTATTTACGGTAATTACTTCGGGTGGATTTTATTAATCACGGAACAATGAACAATCAAACTTTTTTTTTTATAAAAAAAAATCATAAAGTTTTTTAAAAGTATTATTATTATTATTATTATTCTAATATATAATTTCAGGGTATTATATCAATACTCTAACATACATATATATATATATAATATATATATATAATTTCTGGGGGTACTTCTTTAATAAGGATTTTCGAGAATGTATTTTAAATGGAGGATACATTTATTATAAATAATAGTTTTAGTCGAATTTTTCAAGTTTATATATATATATATTTTAATGATATTTGCGAATAAAAAGTAAAAAGTTATAATAATAATGTTGTATATGTAATTTTTAAACCAAAAAAAAAAAAAATATATATTTATATATATAGTTTAATATTAGTTAATCAATAAATAAAGAATTCTCGTATTATTGATCGAGAATAATATGTAATAATGTAATATAATAATATAATAATTATATAGTAATATAGTAATATAGGAATATAGCATATATAGAAAAAAACATAGACATTTATTTTGCATTAAATACTGTATATATTTGTGTATACACATATCACATATCATATCATATTATAGATTCAATCAATTAGAAAATATTNTTTACGAATCTGGATTTATTGCTTCAATTCGGGAATTTATTATTTACGGTAATTACTTCGGGTGGATTTTATTAATCACGGAACAATGAACAATCAAACTTTTTTTTTTATAAAAAAAAATCATAAAGTTTTTTAAAAGTATTATTATTATTATTATTATTCTAATATATAATTTCAGGGTATTATATCAATACTCTAACATACATATATATATATATAATATATATATATAATTTCTGGGGGTACTTCTTTAATAAGGATTTTCGAGAATGTATTTTAAATGGAGGATACATTTATTATAAATAATAGTTTTAGTCGAATTTTTCAAGTTTATATATATATATATATTTTAATGATATTTGCGAATAAAAAGTAAAAAGTTATAATAATAATGTTGTATATGTAATTTTTAAACCAAAAAAAAAAAAAATATATATTTATATATATAGTTTAATATTAGTTAATCAATAAATAAAGAATTCTCGTATTATTGATCGAGAATAATATGTAATAATGTAATATAATAATATAATAATTATATAGTAATATAGTAATATAGGAATATAGCATATATAGAAAAAAACATAGACATTTATTTTGCATTAAATACTGTATATATTTGTGTATACACATATCACATATCATATCATATTATAGATTCAATCAATTAGAAAATATTGATGCTTTTTTTTTTTTTACACGCGAGACAAAAGAGAGAGAGGAAGGATTTATTTTTTTTCTTGTTGGAGGTTCTCTCTCTCTCGATAATCGCATCGACTCATGTAATTATATGTAATTATTAATATAAGATATTAGATATTAAGTATAGATAATTAATAATATTAATAAAATTCAAAAGCATAAGAATTTATTTTATTAATATTTAATTATAATTATATCATATTATTATTATCGTTTCTTCTTGTCGTTATTCATCGGTTGTAATCAAAATAAAACTGAACTGAACAGTGAACGTAAAATTGAATAAAGTATGTAAAAATTAAATAAAAAAATGACAACTGTAAAATTAAATTATCATTAATGTCTAAATAATAATAATAATAATAATAATAATAATAATAATAATAATAATAATAATAATAATAAAATATTATTAACAAATACTTTATATATATATATTATGTATGTATATATATATATATGTATGTATATACATATAAATAATATATATATATATATAATAATAATAATAAACTTTACAACTTTATATATTAATTTATATCAGCTTTTACCAAATCCAACATATCTTATTATAATAATAATAATGATTTGATGAGAATAAATTATTTCTACAAAATTATTTCTCCAGAAATGTCTGTATCATCTGAACATATATCTTCGATGCCTGGTAAATCATTTCTTTTTGCTAATCGAATAGCCAGAGATCGATCATTTAAATTATCAAGGATATATGTAACTATATTTGTTTCATCGATATCAATAGATAATATCTATATAAAAAAAATAGATAGAATAATTTAATATAGAATATGATATATTATATTTATCATAGTATGATATATAACATATATAACCATAAAATAAAATATGGTAAGTATAATATATTGTATATACCTGGCCCGATCGATTTACTCCAACAATTCCACCATCAATTTCTTCCGGTACAGAAGTAAAAATGGTGGTCGGACTAACTCTTGATACATAAATACACATTCCAGTTTCTAAATCAAATAATTGAATATATCCATTTTTTGTTAACAAGAAAATGATATAATATTTCTTGCTAACTTGTATTGATATAGGAAAATCATTAACATTTTCTGATGAATAGAAAACATCTACGGCCTTTTCTGCTATCACGGGATTTTCTTCCTTATGATCTATTTCTATTATGTGGAGCTATTAAATATGTAATTGATAATATTATATTATTTTTAATAATAATAATATAATTGAATATATCACATAACATTACGTTATTATTTATTTATTTATTTTACATACCTTTGATGAATCCTGATTTCGTACACTATAAATAAAAAATTTAGTAGGATATATTCCATGTTCCATTTTTAATGATGTAAATGTTGCTGCGTGACCTTTTATTATATTATCCTTGTTAGTCTCTTTCTTGTGAAGTTGAATAGTTCCTAATATATTCCCATTCTAAATAATATAGTAATAAATGTAATGATAATAATAATAATAATAATAATATAAATATAATATAAAATATAATAATAAATAAATATAGAGAATAATATAATAATAAATAAATATAGAGAATAATATAATAAATAAATATATAAATAATAATAAATATAAAATAAATATAATTAGAAATAAAATATATATAATTATAATACCAAAACTTTTACACCAACAATCAACATCCACTTCTCTTCAGCATCCACATGATAATTTATAATTTCATCACAATTCTTCATTTCCAAATTTCTATCAAATATTTTTTTGGGGGATGAAATTCCATCCAATAACCAATGATAAACCGAATTCTCGGTTATCACACATAATTTCTTTACGTTCACCCATTTCCAGAATACTATATCTTCATGCATGATATACGTTTTAACTTTGTAATTTAAATATAAATTATATATTTGTAATTCTCTACGGTCTATAAATATTATTTTGATTGATGTGTGAGAGTATATATATCTATATAAGGATTATATATAATGAATATATATAATGAGAATAAATCTGATTTACCTCTCAACGCAACAATTTTACTTCTAGGATGCATAATAGCAGCGTCCACTTTAAATGGTCTTTGAATAAGATTATTTGATTCTGATCGATCTATTATTAATAATCGATTTTTTTCACAAATGCATATAAACTTTTCTGATTCCATCGTTACCCATTTAAATCCAATTCTTGATGGATTTACATCGTAATCTTGAAGCTATTTTATCATTATTATCGATTTATTGATTGATTATGATTATTATATTATTATTGATTATCGATTATCGATTATTGATTATTATTATTATCACACAAAGTAAAATAATATGAAAATTATAACGATTACAACTCACCCTTCCGTATTCTAAAACTTTTATGGGCGTGTTATCGTTCATTTTTTTTTTTTTTAAGAGAAAAAAAAAAAGGACCAAAATGAAGGAGGAGATACGTTATTGTTATTATCGAAGAAACGTTATTCCTATGCTTGAAGTTCTTGATATTCTTGATGTTTTCGTTCTCGCTGCTTGCTTTCTTTCTTTCTTATCTTCCTCTCTTATCTTCCTTTGACGCTTTCCTTGACGCTTTTTGTGCACGTGTATATATATTTGTGATGTTGTGATATTGTGATATTGTGATATATTCGTGATACGTTCCTCTCCAAGAAAGTGAGGAAGTTGGACTCGAATATATATTTACCAGAGTTGTTAGAAAAGAAAAAAGAACTTACCAAAATATTTATATATATATATATATATATTACTGCTTATAAATATTAATGATGATGATTATTTTTCATGATTATGTATATAAAATAATTACTACAAACTATTATTTTATACATATATATATATATATATATATATATTTGATTTGATTTGATTTAAAATTATTATTATTATCAATACCATTATATAAATATGTTGTATTTGATATACGTAATTATTAATACGTAACCATTATCATTATCATTACCAATATTATTATCATTATAATTATTTTATTTCCAGTTTTTTTTTTTAATTTCCAGTAGTTGAACGAAAGTAGTAATTTTAATATCACGTGCTAAAGCTCCAAATGATCATCATCATCATCAACTCAAAAGAGAGGAGAAAAAAAAAGAGAAAAGAGAGATGATATTTTTTAATTACCTGATGATAAATAATAATAGTAATTTATTATTATTATTATTGTTATTATTATTACTGTTATTTTTATTATCTTGAATTATCTGGAAATTTGAATTTTTAAAATTATCTTTTGTTAATAAATAAATAAATTATAGTGGATATAAATTATAATAAATAAATGAATATAAATTATAATAAATATATAAAATGTAAAATTTATAACACAGAAATATAACTAAATTCGTAAAACTTTAAAATTCAACACTTTTTTTTGAGTAATAATTTTTGAGTTTTATGACTTACGAATTTTGGTTTTCCCCCTTTTTTTATATTATGATTACAAAATTAAAGCATTTCTTGGTGTCTTTTTTATTATTTAGATATACAGATAGAAGCAGTACAAGCAGCAAATAATTGATAGTATTATTATTTTAATTTTATTATCTTCTTGGTTTCTTTGGTTTTCCTTCTTAAAAAAGGCGAAAATATATTAGAAATAGATTGGATATATTAAAAATGGAAAGATATTATGTTGGAAATAATAATGGTATGAGAAAAAAAGAATTATCAAAGAATTCGTTTTCGATGATGATGGAAAAACTTCTTATTTATCTGATTTAATTATAGATATTACGGTATTCTATTGTTTATTATATGCAACTTTCCATATTAACAATGCTGTACAGGTGTTGGCTTTAGTTTGTTAGTTGGGTTCGGGTGCTAAAATGTGTGTAACGACAATTATCAGTTAATTAGAATTACTGGAATGTAAAATAACACTAGAAATGGAAATTTTTATATTTTTTCATATGAATTAAATATTAAATTTTTTTAAATAAATAATTTAAACAATTTAAATGAAACTCAAATTTCAAGGTTTTAAAATTATCTAATAATAATAATAATAATAGTGATAATAATAATAATAATAATAATAATAATAATAATAATAATAATAATAATAATAATGAAAATTTTAAAGCATAAGAAACGAAAAAAACAAAAACGTCAACAAAAACAACCAATATCATCATCTAAAATTGCTTTGATAACAGGAGCAAATAGGTAAGAATTTCAATAATTGAAATAATTGAAATTGAAATTGAAATTATTTATTTATTATATTTTTATTTTTATATTTTTAAGTGGAATAGGTTTTGCCATTGCTCAAAGACTTTTATATCATTCATCTCAGAATCCTTTAGATAAATATCGAATTCTATTGGGATGTCGTAATGAAGTTAAAGCATCCAAAGCTCGAACAGATTTATTAAAAGAATATCCGAATAGTTTGATTGATATTGTTATAGTAGATGTTAGTTCGGTGAATTCGATATTTAAGTTTTGTAGAAAATTAAAGAAAAAGTATTTTTATCACTCTCTCTTCATCACATCATACATATTATATATACATTATATATATATATTATATATATATATTATATATATATATTATATATATATATTATATATATATTATACATTATTATCACTCACACATTATATTTTATCAATATTATCATTCACACACACTATACTTAGATATGACCATATAGATTTATTATTCTGTAATGCAGGAATATTATCATGTGTATATGTGGATTGGTGGATTTTCCCTCATCAATTGCTAAGTAATCCCAAAGAATTATTTACAGATACTAAATCAATAATTCAACCAGTGGGAAATTTAACAGAAGAAGGTTTAGGAGAAACATTTGCTTGTAATATTTTTGGTCATTATGTCATGGTTTGTTTATTCTGTTCTAGTTTCATTCTAGTGATTAATAGACAATTCTGGTGATTATTCCGGATTATTTCAAATTATTCCAGATTATTCCAGATTATTAATTATTATTTTTATTGATAGATACATCAATTGGAAGATATGTTAGCAGCGGCAGGACATGCTCGTATCATATGGACCAGTTCTTGTACAGCTAGAAGAGATGATTATAATCCTATTGATTATCAATGTATTGAAGGGTTAGTATTTTTGATATTATAGTTATAGATATATTTAATTAGTTTGTTAAGTTGTATCAATTAGAACATTCTAAATAATAATCAATTACATCAATTGTATGTTTTATAGATCAAGTCCATATGAATCATCAAAATATATCACAGATATAATTTCCGTTGCTCTAAATTCACGTTTAAATCAACGTAACATATTTAGTTTTACTACTCATCCCGGAGTTGTTGCTACTAATATTGTAAGTGATCATCTTGGATTTGTGATGGGAAAATTAATGAAAATTGGATTTTATACGGTAAAATTATTAAATTATTATTATTATCATTATTATATTTGTGTATTGTGGTGGAGATTAATAATTACTTTTTTTTGAATAGGCAAGAATATTAGGATTAAAAGAAGAAACCATTACTGCTTGGAATGGATCATATTCAAATTATATTGTAGCAACTCAACCAATTGAAAATCTTAATAAATATCATAAATATGGTAGTTACGTTAAACCTTGGGGTTCCGTTTATTATCTTGATGAATTAATTGATCGTTATAATGAAAATGAAGCTTTGAGTTTATTAAAAAAATTAGATGATTTGATTTTGGAATTTAAAAAGAAACACTAATAATAATTAATAATAATCAATTTTAATGTAATTACATAATTCATTTATTATTTATTATTGCGCTTGTAATCTTACAATCTTGCAATCTTCCGAATTTTACTATAAAATAAACACATGACTAATTTTTTAATTTATTTTTTTTAATTTATTTTTAATTTTCTATTTAATTTTTAATTTATTTAATTTTTATTTATTTTTTATTTATTTATTTTTTATTTATTTTTTATTTATTTTCTTCAAGTTTTTTTTTGAATATTTTCGTAGAACGCGTTCCGTACAACAAATACCTAAATATATCCTTTAACTCTTTTATTTCTCTACTCGGTTTTCATTCTATTTCTATTATTTCAAAAAGTTATCTTCCCGAAATTCTTCCGATGTCTGTAATAAATAATACCCATACTACATATATAGTCGGCTCTCTCTAAATGCACCCTCCCCTTGGGACTGACCATAAGAATACAGTTAAAAAGTGTTATTAATGGTTGAGAATGAAGCATAAGGTTCATTTATAGAAAACATATACTTAGAGAGAGTTGACTATTAATATTTATTGTCTATCATTTGGTCCGTGCCTTTTTAACTGAAAAAACATTGTAGAAGATAGTAAAAGATTATATATTTTAGACTTGACAGAAAAGTCAAGTATTTTTTATTATCAAATAATTTAATAGTTTTGTTTCGCTTGAAATATTTTGCAATTTATAATCTAATCGTTTAAGCTAAGATTCTTATAAAATCTTTACATTAAATGTAAATAATTTTATCTTTTCTTAAAACCTACTTTTGAATATCAATTTGAAGAAAATAAGTAATTTTACAAAGCACAATACATGTAATCTAATATTTTAATAATTTGTATCATGCACGTTCTTAAGGGAGCTAAATAACTTACATTAACAAGAAAAATCGAAAGAACGAACGCATGTTAGTTTTAAATACGAATAAATTTATTCTTAGTCATAACGATATAATTTATTAGAATAAATACAGTATACTGTATAAATCCTTATTCTCCGTTCTAATTTTAAAATTATTATTATTATTATTACATACATGAAATTCTGGATGAATGATGATTTTTTCAACCATTTTTTTTTGGGATTGTGAATTAAATTGTGAAAAATAACCGAAATAATGCATAAAATAAATATTTACTGTACATTTTTCTGCCAAATATACTGTTTATATACATGAATTTATAGGAATTATTGTAATTATTGTACGAATGAACATATGGAATTATTGAAATTATTGTACATTAATAAAGTTAATTAACAAGTGTGTACCATGTTTATAACTTCCTTTATTTTCTGAATTTAGTAAATGCCATCATAAAGTCGAAGAGAAAATCAACGAATATCAAATTTTGTTGTACATTTTGTACGAACTCATATTACTATTTATATACTTTAATAATGCTTTAATGATTTTGATAGTAATAATAATTAAATTATAATAACAATAATAAATAACAATGAAAATTTTAATTTAATTTTGTTTTTCTTCCATTGTATCATTATTGTTACATATTTGTTTATTTATTTATATATTTTATTCATTTATATATTTTATTCATTTATATATTTTATTTATTATATATTTTATTTATTATATTTTATTTATTATATTTTATTTATTATATTTATACTTTCTTTAATTTTAAATTTATAAAACAAGAGAAGACAGATAAAAGGATAAAAATAAAATGTAAAAAAAATATCCTTTGTTTCGTTTTGCTTATTTACTGGCTGAACGGCTTAATTTGCTCACTTGTTTTGCTTACGGAAATTAAATCAATTAAAATTTAAATTAGAGTTCAAATAATTGATTCCATAAATAAATAATATTATGCTGTATACTGTGTATATGTATATATATAGTGCGCATGTGTGGGGAGTAAATGAAGGCAAGAAAAATAAACACTGTATTTATATTATTTATATACATAAATTTTATAAAATGTTTATATTTTCCTGATTTGTCCTTTTTTTTATCATTTCTCCTTCTTCTCGCGGTCTCCTTCCATTCCATTCCATTCTTTTTCTTCTTTTCTCGTCATTTCTTCTTTTCTCTCCCCTTTTCTCTCCCTTTTTCTCTCCCTTTTCCTTCGTTAAATCTATTTAATCTATTTTTTGTATATACCCATTATATATATCATATATGGAATAACTCAAAGATAAACAATTAGATAAAAAAAAGGTTATTATCAATTATTATTATCATTATTATTATCATTATTATTATCATTATTATTATCATTATTATCATTATTATTATTATTCAATATTTAACGTGTTGGTTGATTTTGAACTCGAGTGTGTAATTTTCTTACTTTCGTACTTTTTTTTTTGTAATAATAATAACCCTGCATAAATTATTTATATGTTCTATATATATTAAACATATTACATAAATTTATGCATTCGTTTTTTTCAAAAAAAAAAATTGCATACTGGATGATTGATTGAGAATTGATTGAGAATTGATTGAGAACATAGTATTTTAAACTGATATTAAATTGAATAAATTAAAAATAATTAAAATTCGCGCATTCGTGACATCATTGACATCATATGAGCATGAACAAATCGAAAACAATATAATTTACTTATCATTAAATATTAAATTAAATTATTCAATTAAATTATTCAATTATTAATTAATTAATTAACTTATATTTTAATATCACCTTATTTAGTATTCTTCAAAGCGAGAGAAATTCTACATTCATTCGTCGTCGTTTAATATATACAATAATTATATTAGAAATATATTAGACATATGTTAGACATATATTAGAGACTAGACATAATATTATTACCATTCTTACTATCCTTACTACCACGACAACTACCAACGAACGACAACGCCAAGATTATCAAGACTTTTTAAGACTACTCATAGTTGTAAATATTTCTTAATAGATATAAACTTTACACGACAATTTATTCTTATTCTTATTCCTTGTCGTCAATAATCATCGTTACATGATATATATCACATCTCTCTTTTTACCAATTTTTTCTTTATTAACAACCTGAACATATTATTTTTACATTCCTTACACCCGTTCTTCTTTACTTTTTCTTTTTTTTTCTTTACGTGTTAACTGATAAATTTATTTAACACATTCGTTTATACATACATACATATATATATCCCTTTTTATATACTTATATATTTTTTTTATATTTTTATATATTTTTTTATATTTTTATATATTTTTTTATATTTTTACCCAGTTTTATATATTTTTACATATTTTTATATATTTTACATATTTTTATATTTTTATGAAATATGACTCACGCGAGTGATTTAACTTATCTAAGTAAGTATTTAATGTTTTTTATTCAATACTTTTTTTTTTACCTTACCAAAAAAAAAATAACAAATAATATAATTAATAATTAGCACGTGCGACTTTTACGATTTGGACATTTTTTTGGTTGATTCAACGTATGTGGAGTATTGATAAGTTCAAAGCGTTAAGATGGCAACGCATAAAGAGATTTGAATTGGTAAGTGAGAAACCAATCAATTAATTTTCCGAATTTAACACAACGATCTTATACATATTAAATATTATATAATATTTACATATTAAATTTTATATATATTAATCTTATACATATTAAATATTATATAATATTTACATATTAAATTTTATATATATTATATATTATATATTATAGAAATCAACAATTTCAATACTATTAAGTATCTTGGGTCCATGCTTGGCGACATACGATGTAGGAGGTACTTATATAAAATATAAAGAAGGTTATATTAGAATACCATATAACGGAGAAATTATTACCAAACCGCATGAATTTTGGAGTGAAGAAAATAAGAAATTAGTAGTTTATTTTAATTATGTACTTTGTGCTAATTTCAGTATTCAAACGTGAGTATTTTTTACACTTTTTACAAAGAATTATATATTTAAATTTATCTAATAAATTTATTTATTCTATGTTTATTTATTTAGATGTCTATTATTTTTACTTCAATCATTTTGGAATTATCTTGCCGATAATATTGCCAAAACTACATTTATGGGTAGTTTAGAATTTAAATCATACATAATATATTCAATGTTTAGTGTAATATTATTTCCAATATTACAATGGGCATTTCGAAATAATGATTTATATACTGAAATTGTACCTCAATTAGCTTACGGTACAATTATGTTAATAATTGGATTCTTGGGAATTAGATCCCATTGGAGATTTCAAAGATTATTAATAAAAACTCGAAGAACTAATTCTAATATTGTGACTAAATTAGAATATTTTAAGGTAATTAATTAAATTTATTATTATTATTATTATTATTATTATTACTATTATTATTATTATTATTATTATTATTATAGTTATTATTATTATTATTTATTTATTTATTTTTTATTAATTAAATAATATATTATTTATAGGAAATGAATCAATATTTAACCTGTGGTCTTTTCATCGGATCTATTTCTTTAATAGCATTATGTATCGATGGATTTACCAAAACAAAATACTTAAATTCACATAAATTCGCTGCTGATATTTTAATTTGTCATTTAAACTTCACCATTTGGATAGTATTTGTTACTTTAATATTGATATTTTATCCATCATCAGTGGATTCAGCTGCAGTTTATGGAACCACAATTTCTAAAGATATTTTTAAAAATGGTTTCAAAGATGGTAGTGTGGGTGGTAATGGAGGTGGTAGTAGTGTTAGTGGTAGTAATGGTGGTGGTGGTAGTGGTAGTGGTGGTAGTGATAGAGAAGGAAGAGAAAAGGAAAGAAAGGAAGGAAGAGAAAGAAATATTGACGAAGAATGGTCAAAATATATTCCTATTGGAAGCGAAAATAGTGCTTGGTCATCTCAAATTTCATCTAAAAATGATTACTCAAGTATACATTTTTATAATAATAATTTTGAAACAATTCAATTAGAAGTTTTTGAATCAACACCACCACTTACTCCTCCANTTTGTTTTTTTCGTTTCTTATGCTTTAAAATTTTCATTATTATTATTATTATTATTATTATTATTATTATTATTATTATTATTATTATTATTATAGTTATTATTATTATTATTTATTTATTTATTTTTTATTAATTAAATAATATATTATTTATAGGAAATGAATCAATATTTAACCTGTGGTCTTTTCATCGGATCTATTTCTTTAATAGCATTATGTATCGATGGATTTACCAAAACAAAATACTTAAATTCACATAAATTCGCTGCTGATATTTTAATTTGTCATTTAAACTTCACCATTTGGATAGTATTTGTTACTTTAATATTGATATTTTATCCATCATCAGTGGATTCAGCTGCAGTTTATGGAACCACAATTTCTAAAGATATTTTTAAAAATGGTTTCAAAGATGGTAGTGTGGGTGGTAATGGAGGTGGTAGTAGTGTTAGTGGTAGTAATGGTGGTGGTGGTAGTGGTAGTGGTGGTAGTGATAGAGAAGGAAGAGAAAAGGAAAGAAAGGAAGGAAGAGAAAGAAATATTGACGAAGAATGGTCAAAATATATTCCTATTGGAAGCGAAAATAGTGCTTGGTCATCTCAAATTTCATCTAAAAATGATTACTCAAGTATACATTTTTATAATAATAATTTTGAAACAATTCAATTAGAAGTTTTTGAATCAACACCACCACTTACTCCTCCATCACCATATAGACCTTATGCAACATCATATGGTAATATTGATAATAATTTAAATAATAATAATTTAAATAATAATAATAATTTAAATAATAATAATAATAATAATTTAAATAATAATAATAATTTAAATAATAATAATTTTAAAAATTATAACTTAGAAGAACAATCAACATCACCATTTTATTTTATTTCAAATAATTTATTACCACCAAGTCCAAGCTTCCCCCAATCACTATATTCACAAAATTTATCTTCCAATTTATCTTCACCTAGTGTTTCTTCCACTGTTACTACTACTGAGCTATTAAAATATCCTTCTTCACCATTGTCAAAGAATTTTCAACATCATTAATCAGAATATATTAAATAATTATTAATTATATTATTATTAATTATATGTAGATATACTGTAATAATTTGGTTTCGGATGTTTTTTATTTCTCAAATATATAAATAAAAATAAATATAAACATGATAAAATAAATATAAGCATGGTAAAATAAATATAGACATGATAAAATATATAAAGTATATTGACATATATTATATGAAACTTTACTACAATAATACTACTAATACAGTTATTACTGTTGCTATTTTATTAACCTATAACCCTAATCTAATAGCTAATAAAGAAAGTGCAATTGAACAAATTGTTACCGATATAACTTTCCAACGAGCGGTATCAGGTAAATGAATAACTTTTCGTGGAAGAACTGTAATTGCTTGAGTATCCAAATATACAAAATATGCGTAGGCAGGAAATGAAATTGCGTAGGTAAAACTGAATAATTCATATCTATTAATTTAAAATTTATATTAATTTATGTTATATTAATTATTTTATATATATATTGTTGTGTATATGCTTGTATTTATATTGTATACTTATTTACAATAAATAAACGTATTGGAGCGAGACTCCGTTGGTTAAAAAAAAATATTGTATACTTACGAACTTAAATCGTAAATCCATATAGTACTAAAGACATTACCAAAGATATGAAATCCTGACGCGAAAATTAATAATAATATTTGATATGGATGATGAACAATTACATCATTATTTAAATTATAACCAACATCACTTCTTTCACTTCTTTCTCCTCTTTCGTTATCATCATCATCATCATCTCTAATTAATGGATTAACACCAGAATCATTCTCAATATGTTTTTTCGTGTTAAAATATGTTCGTGTGAATTGAATTAAAAGTGCCCAATCCAAACAAAGACCTGAATATATATGTGTGTTTAGTATTAATATTCAAATTTTATATATTAAATAATGAAAAAAAAATTACCTTGCATTTTAAACCATACTGCATCATAAGGCCAAGATAAGAAAATACTTAATCCAGCAGAAAGTAAAATATAAAGTACCAAAATTCCCACAAATTTATTTGAAGTAATTCTTCCTCCATAATGCATACTAAATAATATTATAAGTTCTACTGCGTTATGTAATGCTCCGAATGATACCCATATTTTTCCCACATCTACCCAAAGAAACATTAGACCCGTTAATGTTGTAACTAAACAATAAACACCTAAAGTTACATCAAAATCAAATGTAGGAACTGTTTTATCGTCATTTAATACAAAAAATGTCACTTTTCTTTTATTATTATAATAATTATCACGACTATTGTAAGTCCATTTCATAACGAAAAATCCAGATAAACTCATCATAATAGCTGAGTAAAGAATTACTGTAGCGGACTGTTCATCATTGCCTTTACCTAAATAATTTTTTTAATAAATAAAAATGTTTATTATGAGTTTATATCCGTGAATTTTAGAAAATCAAAATCCGTGATAATTTTAGGAAAACTTTTACTACCATTCATTCCATCAATTGGTGGATGCCATACTGGATATCCAGTAATTTTCGATATATCTTGTTCAGGAACTTCTGGATCACCAACAGTAATAAAAGTACTCAACACAATTAAAAGAAATAATATAGCTAATGTTATAGCTATACAATGGTTAAGTTCGCCCATGTTTAAAAATCACTTCGTAAATATTTAAATATAAATATAAATATTTATTTAAATATTTATTTAAATTTTTTTTTTTTTGAAAATTAAAAAAAAAAATACAGTTGTCTTTTATAATTCTTTTTGTCGGATGAGAAATTTTTAAATAATTTTATCGTATTTGTTTTCATCTTANAGATAAACTCATCATAATAGCTGAGTAAAGAATTACTGTAGCGGACTGTTCATCATTGCCTTTACCTAAATAATTTTTTTAATAAATAAAAATGTTTATTATGAGTTTATATCCGTGAATTTTAGAAAATCAAAATCCGTGATAATTTTAGGAAAACTTTTACTACCATTCATTCCATCAATTGGTGGATGCCATACTGGATATCCAGTAATTTTCGATATATCTTGTTCAGGAACTTCTGGATCACCAACAGTAATAAAAGTACTCAACACAATTAAAAGAAATAATATAGCTAATGTTATAGCTATACAATGGTTAAGTTCGCCCATGTTTAAAAATCACTTCGTAAATATTTAAATATAAATATAAATATTTATTTAAATATTTATTTAAATTTTTTTTTTTTTGAAAATTAAAAAAAAAAATACAGTTGTCTTTTATAATTCTTTTTGTCGGATGAGAAATTTTTAAATAATTTTATCGTATTTGTTTTCATCTTATCTTTCTATTCATCAAACCGGTTATTATACTTGTTGCATATCAAATCTTTCATTATTAATTTTTTCTTATTTGAGAAAGAAAGTTTATCTAATCTCTAATTACTATAATTAAAAAATGATAATAATATTAGTAATAATTAAAGTTCTGTCGTATCACTTTAAAAAATTATTTTTAGTAATCGAAAAATATTATACTATTAATATAAAAATTAATATTATAAAGTTAAAGCTCAAGAAATAAATTTAAAACAATTACCTCAAATAAAATTGCTCGGGACTAATATTAAATAGTGTTGTGATTATTTACAAGAGTTGCGCCATATGTCGCAATTCTTTAAAATACGAACAGGTATCTTTACACAAGGGCATAATATTTTGAAAAATGGAAAAATGACAATTAAAAAAGGGCATTTCAATAAAAATGACAATTAAAAAAGGGCATTTCAATAAAAATGACAATAGTTCCATAAGTTAAAAGTGAACACAAAAAAAAAGGGGCATTTCAATAAAAATGATATTAAAGGTATTGAAAAATAAAAAACAAACTTCATTGACTATTTCTTATTTAAATTGTGCATTTGAATTGTCCCTTAAACAGTAGTGACGTCACGAGTTACTAATAGATGCAACAGCAATTCACATGATTTACCGTTTAAGGGGTACAGAAAATTTTCAAACACATATGAAAAATATTTTGATAGATGTTACAAAATAATTATTCTATTCCAATTGAATAGTTAGATCAAAAGTTATAAGCATTTAAAAGTACTAATTTTTATATATTTAGTACTAATTTGAAACAATATTCAATTATATAGAGGTGATTTCATTAGTTGAAACTTATAAAATTTCTAAACTTTTGTTTTTAATTTTTATTAAATTTTTTTTTTATTTGAATTCAAGATTCTTTTATTTGATTACATATTTAATAATTTTATCTGTATTACAAATTGTAATGATTCACAAGTAGGCAGAAATATTTGTGAATAATACACAAATAGACAGGAAAATTTAAATAGATTAAGCTATACATATTGCCCAAATTATTTTTCAAAAATCCAAATCCCAAATTCCAAATTATTTATATAATGCCAAATGTCAAATTCCAAATGCCAAATCTCAAATACTATATAATTCCAAATTCTGAGCAATTTGGATAATATGTATAAGCTAAGTTAATTTGTATCAAAAATTTTGCTAATTTTTAATTATCCAACATGTATTAATTAATTGTATCATATGTAAAAATTAATTATGACACTTTTTTTAAATTACAACAAATATCAATATAATATTAGTTAAATGGAAAAATATAAATAATTTGAAATTTGGAATTTGGATTTGGAATTTGGATTTTTGAAAAATAATTTAGGCAACATATATATTAAACAAAGACTAAGGGTGAAATGAAAACAATATAATTATGTTGTTTCTATTTTTGTCTAAGTTATTCTCACTTAGTCATATGTCATGATGACAGAAATGTAACACTGTCGTCAGTAGGGATGGTAGGCGCAATACGAATTGAGCCAGGAATTTAGCCAGATTTAATTTAGCCAATTGAGCCCAGAATTTAGCCACGGCGCAATCAGGCGCAATGGCTAAATTCTGGCGCAAAGGCTAAATAATGGCGCAATTCTGATTGGCTGGCGCAATTATAAAATTTATTAAATAATTATTTTTAAATTTTTAAAAATAATTAATTTTAGCTTTAATTTCAAATCAATTTTACGTAACTAGGAGCGATTTTCTACTATAATATTCCTATGACAGATCGAAAGATCTGGTTCTTAGCTACAAGATGATATATATTTCATTTCTGTAACATTAAAATTGACCAAATTATAGCTATTTTAAAACAATATATTAAAATGTTTTTTTTTTTTTTTGACAAGTGTGGTCTACTCTTTATTAAGTTTCAATATTAGTATTAAAGCGAACTGAAATACATATGAAAAAATAAAAATTGACTAATACTATTTACTAACTATCAGCCTGACCACCCACTTAAGACACAAAGAGCATCTTCTAAGTAGTTGATTCCCACTTAGGTCTTCTAAAAAATGTCACCCCTCCTACAACAACTCCTTTAAACCAACGTTTCACCACTTTAAACTTCTAACCACTTCTTCACCACGACTACTTCAAGAACAGTCATTGAACTGTTAATCTTCCATATAAAATTTTCTTGACCATTGTATACCTGTATCCATCTACGGAGGTTATCTCGACTAAATATCGGTTGCGTTAGTTTAACGAAATCAATCGATTTCTTCCAATGATATAAGGCCCTAACTATCTTTCCGACTCTTAGTTCCCACTAAGATTCTTCCAGCATAAGGATATTGGTATTAACGGGCGACAATATATTAAAATGTTAATATCGGTAAAATTAATTAATAATTTCATCTGATCAACCTTTTGTCACGTGACCAAAATTGCGCCTGAATTTAGCCAGAAAAAAATTAATTAGCCTTTGAGCCAGAATTTAGCTGGCGCAATTTAATTAGCCTTTGAGCCAGAATTTAGCCAGAATTTAGCTGGCGCAAAATTAATTAGCCAAAGGCGCAATTATTGAGCCAGCCTTCATATCAATTGAGCCTTCCACCCTTAGTCGTCAGTGTTATAATAACAGAAACGTGACACTGTTATCAGTGTTGTGATATATATTTTATAACATATTTTTGACAACAGAAATGTAACATTGTTTTCATGTGTTGTGACTATACTTGCACGCTAAATTATTTTGGAGTTCTGAAATTACAATTTTGGAGAAAAAAGACAAAATAGTTTTTCATAAAAGACAAAATTATTTTATTTAAAACCTGAAATTTTTTAACTACTCAGATAAATTCCTTAATTAAAGATACATATAACTGAGTACTTTTTTTATTTCTATATATAGAATAGATTCTGCATAAATCTCAAAAAGACGAAATACCTCAAAAATCCAAAATCAATTTTGAGAACATGTATAGTTGTAACAACAAAAATGTGATACTGTTGTTATATAAATTATCATATATTAGGTTGATGAATTGACTAATTTCTGTTGTCGAGTCATATGTGATATATCGCACTGGTTTAGTAGTCCTGGTCAATTTAAAATATAAGGTACTTTCTGAGATAGGTTATTTCCTATCAACTATATGTTATGATTTATTTTTAGTATACCTACTGTATATATGTCATCAAAACTATTGAATTGAGTCAAATATAATTAAAATTGAAAAAATTGAAATTGAGTCAAGGCAAATTTTAATTTTTATTAGTAATTAACGCAATTAATTGAGTCAAACGCAATTAAAAATTAAAATTTTAAAAGTTGAATCAAGACCAAATTAGTTTTGACGACATGTATAACCTGTCACTGGTTAAAAATTTATAAAACCTACACCTATCTGGTACCCGATAGATGTAGGTTTTATAAATTTTCAACCAGTGTGCTGTCTAAATTCAAAATTCAAATGTCAAAATTTCAAATCCCAAATCTTAAATTATAATTAGTATCTTTTGCCGAAATTCCAAATACTGGTAATTTGTGCATTTTAATATCCCAAATTCCAAATAATTTGGGATTTGGGTAACACATATATTTTTTAAATCACGCACCAATTATAGTTAAATAGTTATCATGGTTGATTTCAGTTATAAGGTGCTCTCCGATATAGGTTATATGTAAATTTGACTGTCTTAGTTACGATATATATCTTATAATGTTATTAAAAAATATTATCAAATCGATTTCGTTTATATTTAAGACATGTTATATTAAAATATACTGATGAAGGTTTCTTCTATAATTATTATATAATATATTTAAAGTTATTTTCATCTTCATTATATTTGATTACATATTTTAAGAACCTATTCAAAAAATATATTACTTATAAATAAGCAGCAGGGAGTGCAGACAGACTTTTTTTTTTGTCTTGAAATTTTTCGTATTTTTTTGAGGTCTGATGAGCGTGTGTTTTAAAACTATACCTGCCACCCAAATTCAAAATCCAAATGCCGAAATCCCAAATGCCGAAATTCCAAATCCCAAATCCCAAATTATAATTAGTATTTTTTGCCGAAATCCCAAATCCCAAATCCCAAATTCCAAATACTAGTAATTTGTGCATTTTGACGTCCCAAATCCCAAATTATTTGGGATTTGGGCAACACGTATATTTAAAGCTAAAAATTTTCAAAATTGATAGTATTTTTAATATATATCAGAAATCGATATCTAGGAACATGTCTAGAAAAAGTATTTTTTTCATTTTTAAACCAGCCTTTAGAAGTTCAAGAACTATAATTTGTTTTCTTGACAGGGCGAAGTGGTTTAAAACTTAAAAGTTATACTTTACTTCCTTGATAAAAAAAATACCTAAAATCTTTAGGATCTATATCAATTATTTNAAAAATGACAATTAAAAAAGGGCATTTCAATAAAAATGACAATAGTTCCATAAGTTAAAAGTGAACACAAAAAAAAAGGGGCATTTCAATAAAAATGATATTAAAGGTATTGAAAAATAAAAAACAAACTTCATTGACTATTTCTTATTTAAATTGTGCATTTGAATTGTCCCTTAAACAGTAGTGACGTCACGAGTTACTAATAGATGCAACAGCAATTCACATGATTTACCGTTTAAGGGGTACAGAAAATTTTCAAACACATATGAAAAATATTTTGATAGATGTTACAAAATAATTATTCTATTCCAATTGAATAGTTAGATCAAAAGTTATAAGCATTTAAAAGTACTAATTTTTATATATTTAGTACTAATTTGAAACAATATTCAATTATATAGAGGTGATTTCATTAGTTGAAACTTATAAAATTTCTAAACTTTTGTTTTTAATTTTTATTAAATTTTTTTTTTATTTGAATTCAAGATTCTTTTATTTGATTACATATTTAATAATTTTATCTGTATTACAAATTGTAATGATTCACAAGTAGGCAGAAATATTTGTGAATAATACACAAATAGACAGGAAAATTTAAATAGATTAAGCTATACATATTGCCCAAATTATTTTTCAAAAATCCAAATCCCAAATTCCAAATTATTTATATAATGCCAAATGTCAAATTCCAAATGCCAAATCTCAAATACTATATAATTCCAAATTCTGAGCAATTTGGATAATATGTATAAGCTAAGTTAATTTGTATCAAAAATTTTGCTAATTTTTAATTATCCAACATGTATTAATTAATTGTATCATATGTAAAAATTAATTATGACACTTTTTTTAAATTACAACAAATATCAATATAATATTAGTTAAATGGAAAAATATAAATAATTTGAAATTTGGAATTTGGATTTGGAATTTGGATTTTTGAAAAATAATTTAGGCAACATATATATTAAACAAAGACTAAGGGTGAAATGAAAACAATATAATTATGTTGTTTCTATTTTTGTCTAAGTTATTCTCACTTAGTCATATGTCATGATGACAGAAATGTAACACTGTCGTCAGTAGGGATGGTAGGCGCAATACGAATTGAGCCAGGAATTTAGCCAGATTTAATTTAGCCAATTGAGCCCAGAATTTAGCCACGGCGCAATCAGGCGCAATGGCTAAATTCTGGCGCAAAGGCTAAATAATGGCGCAATTCTGATTGGCTGGCGCAATTATAAAATTTATTAAATAATTATTTTTAAATTTTTAAAAATAATTAATTTTAGCTTTAATTTCAAATCAATTTTACGTAACTAGGAGCGATTTTCTACTATAATATTCCTATGACAGATCGAAAGATCTGGTTCTTAGCTACAAGATGATATATATTTCATTTCTGTAACATTAAAATTGACCAAATTATAGCTATTTTAAAACAATATATTAAAATGTTTTTTTTTTTTTTTGACAAGTGTGGTCTACTCTTTATTAAGTTTCAATATTAGTATTAAAGCGAACTGAAATACATATGAAAAAATAAAAATTGACTAATACTATTTACTAACTATCAGCCTGACCACCCACTTAAGACACAAAGAGCATCTTCTAAGTAGTTGATTCCCACTTAGGTCTTCTAAAAAATGTCACCCCTCCTACAACAACTCCTTTAAACCAACGTTTCACCACTTTAAACTTCTAACCACTTCTTCACCACGACTACTTCAAGAACAGTCATTGAACTGTTAATCTTCCATATAAAATTTTCTTGACCATTGTATACCTGTATCCATCTACGGAGGTTATCTCGACTAAATATCGGTTGCGTTAGTTTAACGAAATCAATCGATTTCTTCCAATGATATAAGGCCCTAACTATCTTTCCGACTCTTAGTTCCCACTAAGATTCTTCCAGCATAAGGATATTGGTATTAACGGGCGACAATATATTAAAATGTTAATATCGGTAAAATTAATTAATAATTTCATCTGATCAACCTTTTGTCACGTGACCAAAATTGCGCCTGAATTTAGCCAGAAAAAAATTAATTAGCCTTTGAGCCAGAATTTAGCTGGCGCAATTTAATTAGCCTTTGAGCCAGAATTTAGCCAGAATTTAGCTGGCGCAAAATTAATTAGCCAAAGGCGCAATTATTGAGCCAGCCTTCATATCAATTGAGCCTTCCACCCTTAGTCGTCAGTGTTATAATAACAGAAACGTGACACTGTTATCAGTGTTGTGATATATATTTTATAACATATTTTTGACAACAGAAATGTAACATTGTTTTCATGTGTTGTGACTATACTTGCACGCTAAATTATTTTGGAGTTCTGAAATTACAATTTTGGAGAAAAAAGACAAAATAGTTTTTCATAAAAGACAAAATTATTTTATTTAAAACCTGAAATTTTTTAACTACTCAGATAAATTCCTTAATTAAAGATACATATAACTGAGTACTTTTTTTATTTCTATATATAGAATAGATTCTGCATAAATCTCAAAAAGACGAAATACCTCAAAAATCCAAAATCAATTTTGAGAACATGTATAGTTGTAACAACAAAAATGTGATACTGTTGTTATATAAATTATCATATATTAGGTTGATGAATTGACTAATTTCTGTTGTCGAGTCATATGTGATATATCGCACTGGTTTAGTAGTCCTGGTCAATTTAAAATATAAGGTACTTTCTGAGATAGGTTATTTCCTATCAACTATATGTTATGATTTATTTTTAGTATACCTACTGTATATATGTCATCAAAACTATTGAATTGAGTCAAATATAATTAAAATTGAAAAAATTGAAATTGAGTCAAGGCAAATTTTAATTTTTATTAGTAATTAACGCAATTAATTGAGTCAAACGCAATTAAAAATTAAAATTTTAAAAGTTGAATCAAGACCAAATTAGTTTTGACGACATGTATAACCTGTCACTGGTTAAAAATTTATAAAACCTACACCTATCTGGTACCCGATAGATGTAGGTTTTATAAATTTTCAACCAGTGTGCTGTCTAAATTCAAAATTCAAATGTCAAAATTTCAAATCCCAAATCTTAAATTATAATTAGTATCTTTTGCCGAAATTCCAAATACTGGTAATTTGTGCATTTTAATATCCCAAATTCCAAATAATTTGGGATTTGGGTAACACATATATTTTTTAAATCACGCACCAATTATAGTTAAATAGTTATCATGGTTGATTTCAGTTATAAGGTGCTCTCCGATATAGGTTATATGTAAATTTGACTGTCTTAGTTACGATATATATCTTATAATGTTATTAAAAAATATTATCAAATCGATTTCGTTTATATTTAAGACATGTTATATTAAAATATACTGATGAAGGTTTCTTCTATAATTATTATATAATATATTTAAAGTTATTTTCATCTTCATTATATTTGATTACATATTTTAAGAACCTATTCAAAAAATATATTACTTATAAATAAGCAGCAGGGAGTGCAGACAGACTTTTTTTTTTGTCTTGAAATTTTTCGTATTTTTTTGAGGTCTGATGAGCGTGTGTTTTAAAACTATACCTGCCACCCAAATTCAAAATCCAAATGCCGAAATCCCAAATGCCGAAATTCCAAATCCCAAATCCCAAATTATAATTAGTATTTTTTGCCGAAATCCCAAATCCCAAATCCCAAATTCCAAATACTAGTAATTTGTGCATTTTGACGTCCCAAATCCCAAATTATTTGGGATTTGGGCAACACGTATATTTAAAGCTAAAAATTTTCAAAATTGATAGTATTTTTAATATATATCAGAAATCGATATCTAGGAACATGTCTAGAAAAAGTATTTTTTTCATTTTTAAACCAGCCTTTAGAAGTTCAAGAACTATAATTTGTTTTCTTGACAGGGCGAAGTGGTTTAAAACTTAAAAGTTATACTTTACTTCCTTGATAAAAAAAATACCTAAAATCTTTAGGATCTATATCAATTATTTGTATAGTTATTGATATAAAAAATTTTAATATTTGGACATCGGTTTAATTTTGATATTTTTTTTTTTACACATAGCTAAAATATCTTTAATTTTTTATAAATCATCATAATCAATAAATTGAGAGTCTCAATAGTTTTAAGCTTTTCTAATGGGAATTTAACTACATCAGGAAGTTTTATTAGGCGTAAATCTCCGTAATTCTTACAAAACGTAAAATTTTCCGTAATTATACGAATATTCTTTCGAAATATTGCGTATATTTACGGAATATTTCGATGCACAATAATTTCGAAAAAATATCTACCGTAAAATTACAGATTTTTAGACATCTCGAAAAAATTACGCAAAAATATTCGTAATTTTATACATATTATTATGAGATATAAAATTTGCGTAAATTTATGCGTAAATTTTTGCATAAATTTTCGCTGCGTAAATTTACGTAAATTTTTACATAAATTTTTGCGTAATTTTTTGCGTAAATTTTTGCGTAAGTTTTTGCGTAAATTTTTGCATAAANATAGTATAAAGGGTGCAATTTAGTATGTATGGATAGAAAATCACTTTGTACATATTTGTACGATTTCATTATTGAAATCAAACAAACTTGACAAGCCATTCATTGACTCTAACCCTAACCCTAACCATAGTATAATTATAACATACTAAGATAATTTCAATCGTTACTACTGTAAATTCCATCGCATTATAATATACTAAAATTCATAATCGTACTATACTAATTTCTGAAACCGTCATCAGGAAGTTTTATTAGGCGTAAATCTCCGTAATTCTTACAAAACGTAAAATTTTCCGTAATTATACGAATATTCTTTCGAAATATTGCGTATATTTACGGAATATTTCGATGCACAATAATTTCGAAAAAATATCTACCGTAAAATTACAGATTTTTAGACATCTCGAAAAAATTACGCAAAAATATTCGTAATTTTATACATATTATTATGAGATATAAAATTTGCGTAAATTTATGCGTAAATTTTTGCATAAATTTTCGCTGCGTAAATTTACGTAAATTTTTACATAAATTTTTGCGTAATTTTTTGCGTAAATTTTTGCGTAAGTTTTTGCGTAAATTTTTGCATAAATTTTTGCGTAAGTTTTTGCGCAGAAAATATCTATCATAAAAAAAATTACATGTAATTTTATGAAAATATTTTTCGTTGTTTATGGCATTTTTCGCAATGTAATTTACAAAATTTTTTAAGTACCAAATACGCTTTTTTTTTTGTTGTTTTTTTATTTAATAGAATTAAAATATTCTTTAAATATATAAAATATAAAATATAAAATATAAATATAAGATATAAAAATATTTAAAATAATCTGAAGTATTTCGAAGAACTACATTATACGATATAAAAACATTTAAAATAATCGAGTATTCACAGAACACGATATAAAAATATTTAAAATAATCGAGTATTTCGCAGAACTGCATTATAAAATAAAATTATTTTAACTCCTAATACTAAAACCTTCTGATATTACTTCTTCTTCTGTTCCTTCTCTTGAAAATTCTTCAACTCTCTCTCTTTCTTTTCTTTTTCCTTTTTTTCTTTGGTCTTCTTCTTCAGATGTCTTAGATATCGTTCGTGAACCATCTTTTTCCTCCTCTTCTTCACCTGTTTGTTCATCAAAACTTTCCTCTTCAAATTCAAAATTTTCGCCTCTTTCTATTTTGGTCTACAGATAACAAATAATTATAAATATTTCAGGTATTTCGTAAAAATACAAATTTTTTTGATATTGATATATTCTACTCACTTTATTTTTTTCCATCAGTCTTCGTACAACTTCGTCATTTATTTTGATAGACCTATTTTTTGGATTTAATAAAAACTGACAGATTGAAATGGCAAAGGCTAGTTTTTCTTTTGATATTTTTTTTATATTTGGCCAAGTTTTTTGAATAATTCGACCACTCCAGGTCAATCCGCTATCCTGTCTTTGTTCACTCAATTTTTTATAGGCTTCTTTAACCTGTTGAGATTCTTTCTAAGCTTTAATAACACCTGGAGGAGATTTGGTGTTTATTAGAGATAGCTGAAGTTCTTCGAATACTGCAAATATCGACAAACGTACTTGCGAAGCTATTGTTCCTCTCAAGCTTCGATGTTTTGCGAGCAACTGTTACACTGGTCGAATGAACAAAAATCGGAATCCTATTGATGACGAAAATATGCATAAATCGGAAATTCCTANACACGATATAAAAATATTTAAAATAATCGAGTATTTCGCAGAACTGCATTATAAAATAAAATTATTTTAACTCCTAATACTAAAACCTTCTGATATTACTTCTTCTTCTGTTCCTTCTCTTGAAAATTCTTCAACTCTCTCTCTTTCTTTTCTTTTTCCTTTTTTTCTTTGGTCTTCTTCTTCAGATGTCTTAGATATCGTTCGTGAACCATCTTTTTCCTCCTCTTCTTCACCTGTTTGTTCATCAAAACTTTCCTCTTCAAATTCAAAATTTTCGCCTCTTTCTATTTTGGTCTACAGATAACAAATAATTATAAATATTTCAGGTATTTCGTAAAAATACAAATTTTTTTGATATTGATATATTCTACTCACTTTATTTTTTTCCATCAGTCTTCGTACAACTTCGTCATTTATTTTGATAGACCTATTTTTTGGATTTAATAAAAACTGACAGATTGAAATGGCAAAGGCTAGTTTTTCTTTTGATATTTTTTTTATATTTGGCCAAGTTTTTTGAATAATTCGACCACTCCAGGTCAATCCGCTATCCTGTCTTTGTTCACTCAATTTTTTATAGGCTTCTTTAACCTGTTGAGATTCTTTCTAAGCTTTAATAACACCTGGAGGAGATTTGGTGTTTATTAGAGATAGCTGAAGTTCTTCGAATACTGCAAATATCGACAAACGTACTTGCGAAGCTATTGTTCCTCTCAAGCTTCGATGTTTTGCGAGCAACTGTTACACTGGTCGAATGAACAAAAATCGGAATCCTATTGATGACGAAAATATGCATAAATCGGAAATTCCTATTTATAAATCAGAAAAAATCGACTGCCTATATTTAATAAATCTTAGCAAATTTAGCCATCAATCGGAATCCTATTCATGATAAAACTGTCCTATTTTTTTCTATTTGACCAGTGTTAGGTTTTGAAATTTTCAGTTAGATTTAATCATAATTGAAAATGTGAATCAACTAAAACTTACCTTGGAATAAATATATTTTCCAAAGTAAAAACTCCATTGTTTGTCCTCCCATCCTCCGAAATACTCCGGATATTCTGTCTCTACATATTTAAAAGTAGCTTTCTTTAAATATTTTCGATCAGGATATATATTCTTCTTTATTGTTATATTAGCAATTTTCAGAACAAGTTCCTATTTTAAAATATTTTGTGAGTGAAATTTTGGTTAAACAAAAACTTTATAAATAAATACTTACATTTATAAAATCTTTACGGTGTGTGTAGTCTAATGCGATAATTTCACTTGCTTCCAGCATTCTTCGTATATCGGATATTTCTTTTTCTAATTTCTCAAATTTGTTTAGAAAAACTTTACCATCTTTATGAGTGAGAGGAGCATCATCTAAATAAAAGAATATTAATTTTAAAATTATTTGTATATTGTAAAACATTTTCGAAAGAATTCAAAATACTACCATCAGAATGTTCTTCAATTTCTTTAACTCCGGTCGTTGTTCTTCATTTCTTTCTAGCAGGAGATGATAATGATGCTATTACTTCTTCTACATCTGGTGGTGTTGTTGGTGTTGTTTGTCTTATTGGTGTTGTTGGTCTTGTTGTTATTAATACGACTGGTTGTGTTTATACTTGCACGCAAAATTATTTTGGAGCCCCGAAATTGGTATTTTGGGGAAAAAAGTCGAAATAGTTTTTCATAGAAGACGAAATTATTTTACTTAAAACCTGAAATTTTTTGATCACCCAGATTATACATGTCGTCAAAACTAATTTGACCTTGACTCAACTCTTAAAATTTCAATTTTTAATTGCGTCAACCATTAGTAAAAATCAAAATTTGCCTTGACTCAACTCCAATTTTAATTGCGTCTGACTCAATTCAATAGTTTTGACGACATGTATAACCCAGATTTATTCTTTAATTAAAGATACATATAACTGGATATTTTTTTTACTTCCATATATAGAATAGATTCTGCATAAATCTCAAAAAGTTGAAATATCTTAAAAATTCAAAATCAATTTTGGGAACATGTATAGTTGTGTTATTGGTGTTGTTGTTGCAGTAACATCTGTTGTTACAGCAGCGGCAGCTGAAGTTGATGCAGCTGATGTTGAAATTGATGATTTGCGAAAGCTTTTTTTGGTAAATTTTGATTTCCCCGTTACAAGATTGGCAAAATTTTGATTGTCTTTCTTTTGTTTTCGATAATAAGAAAGTAATCCTTTTTGATATTCTGACATTTTTGATTTTTTCTAAAACTATTAAAAAGTATTTAAGTAATGTTTGAAATTTTTAATTTGGTTTTATTTTTCTAAAACTATTACTATCTAAGTAATATTTGAAATTTCTGAAGAAAACATCTAGAATTTCAGTTCTTTATATATTGTATTCTGCTATCAACTTACGAAATATTTGTTAACTCTTCATAATTATCTTCTTACATCTTTACATATACATATATGACACATGTGTATTATTTAATTAATAAATCGTTTCGAAGGATTGTATAATAATTATGTGAAATTATAAATAGTTTTGTTAAAAATTCGTTGATATACATCAGGAAATTTTTTCGGGCATAATATTCCGTAATTTTAACGTGATATTAAATTTCCGTAATTTTTCGCGTAATATTACGGAAATTTTCGAAAATTTTCGAAAGTTATTGAAACGTTAAAATTCCGTAATATTACGGATGCTATTTTCCGTAATTTTGACGTTTTAAAAAATTTTCGAAAATTTTCGTAATTATTACGAAAATATTTGCCTAAAAATTTTCGAAAGTTTATCGTTTTAAAAAATTTCGAAAAATTTCGTTTATTTATGATCTTGTTTATTTGTTTATTTATGATCTTGTTTATTTATTTTGTTTGAACTTTTTCACAAAATGATCTTGTTTATTTATTCTTTTTCCAGAAATTTTAAAAACTATATACTCTTTTTTCAAAAAACTATATACTCTTTTTCAAAAACTTATTTTGTTTCGAACTTTTTCAAAAAACTATATACTCTTTTTCAAAAACTTATTTTGTTTCGA
Source organism: Diversispora epigaea (assembly GCA_003547095.1). NCBI lineage: Eukaryota > Fungi > Glomeromycota > Glomeromycetes > Diversisporales > Diversisporaceae > Diversispora > Diversispora epigaea. The sequence goes on along the minus strand of PQFF01000094.1, from coordinate 114,611 downwards.
ACTTTTTCAAAAAACTATATACTCTTTTTCNCATAAAGTAGGATACCCCCTGTTGTCTAGAAGTAGGATACTCTCAGACGCTAACATGCTTACTTAGAAAACAGCGCACAGAGATTGAATCAGTTTATTCAATACTGTTTCTAACATTTTTTTTTTTTTCTTTTTTCCTTAGTATCAATAACAAATTTTCGGAATTTTTCAAAGATTTTCGAATTATTTTTGCGAATTTTATTTTCTATTTTTTAAAAAAATATTCAAAATTACATATTATTATAGTTTTTTTCGAACATTTTTATATTTTTTGTATTTTGATTTTTAAAAATTATTATTGTATTTTTCGCATATTTATTTAATAAAAAATAATGAAAAATAAAAAATTGTAATGTTCACTAATGTATTAATGAAAATATAAAAAATAATCTATTTTTTTTCGTTTATTTATGAAGTACTTGGACCTCCGCTAATTATTTCTATTAATTCCTCTTCTTCTTCTTCCCGCCTTTCTTCTCCTTCCTGCCTTTCTTCCCTTTCTCTTTCTTCTTCTAATACTCTTTCTTCCCCCAATCTTCTTTCTTCTCCTTCCCATCTTCTTTCTTCTTCCTCTTCTCTTTCTTCTCTTTCTTTACCTTTTTTTTCTTCTTCAGATGATTCCTCCTCCAATTCCTCCTCTGATTCCAATTCTTCATCTAATTTTTCTTCAAATTCGATTGTTTCGCCTTTTTCTAATTTTTTCTATAAATAAAAATAATAATTAGTATTTCGTATAATTCGTATAATTACAAATAAATTTAATAAATTTATACTTACGATATTTTTCTTCATTCTTTTTCGAATAGCTTCGTCATCGATTTTTATACTTTCGACTTTCGGGCTCAGCAAGTATTGTATTATTGAAATCGTAAAGGCGACTTTTTCTTTCAGCACCTTCTTCGATTTTTCCCGAATTTTTTCCATGATCTTTGTACACCAGATCAAATTTTCATGACCATCAATGTCCTGGTTCAGTTTTCTTAGTACATCTTTGACCTTTTGGGATTTTTTTCAAGATAATACTTCACTTGCTGTGGATTTGGTATTGATTGTAGGCAAATCCGATTCCCCGAAAGTCGAAAAAAATGATGATCGAACTCTTGTAGCAATTGCTCCTCTTCTGCTCCGGTGTTTTGCGAGGAGCTTGAAAATTTTTAAAATTTTATTAAAAATTATTTATTATACTATAATTTATATAATTTATATAATTTAATACTTACTCTGCTGTGAATGTATTTACTATAGTAATAACTCCACCGATCATCCTTCCAATGTTCGAAATACTCCGGATAACTTTTTGCGGAAATGGCACCAGCAGATTTTTTTAATTTTTTTTTATTTGGATATATATATTTATTAATAGAATAAGAGGCGATTTCCCCTACAAATTCCTATTATAAAGAATACCAAATAAGTAAAAAATATAATTCATTTTAAGAAAATCTCACATATAATACTTACTTTAATAAATGATTCTTCAGTTGTGTAGTCTCCGACACCACTCATTTCCAGAAGTTTTCGAACATCAGAGATTTCTTTTTTTAATTCGTTGAAAAAGATTTTTGTTTCCTTTCGGGTAAGTGGAGCATCGTCATCTAAATGTAAATATTGTCTGGTGCAAAAATGTAGATACACCAATATGTTAATATACAAAATTTTTTTTTATAAAATTAATATATATATTTGAAATTTTATTTTGTTTTTTCATATTTTAAAATTTATTTTTCTATTATTTTTATTAAGATTCCCCCTTTACAAAAAAAATTTTACTATACATCAATTTCTTCAATATCAGAATTTTCATCATCACTAATATCCAAAATCACGTCATCACTTAAATCCCTATATTCTTCTGCCTTACCAAGTGATTTTCTCCAAAATCCAACAATAGTTTTAGAAGTAATCTTTTCTTTAAATGCATACAATAATTTGTCTCTAATAGAAAGAAGATTAGGATGAGGACCAGTCCTGGCAACTTCTCCTTTTACAATTGCCCAAATTCCTTCAATGGGTTGAAGTTCACAGTGGTATGGAGGAGTATAGAATAAGTTATGACCATACCTTTCAGCTATTTGATTACATGCAAAGGGTACGTTTGATTTATTTTGTTTTATTAATTCATATAGTTCTGCTTTACTGGAACCTTCTGGAATATTTATATTCTTTGACATTAACCATGAGATTAATGCATCTTTTCTTGAGTTTGATGATGGCACTTGTTCAACCCGACGTTTGTGATACCGAGCCCCATCCATGTGAATATCTGCTGATCCATATCGTTCATAAACATTGGAACAAAGCTTGTCAAAAAGGTCTTCAAAAATCTCAGCTGTAAAATTCCCGTGGTAGTCATTATGATTGGCTACAATATTAGAATTGCGAATAATTTCAGGAATTTCTTCCCAAGCATCTGCATTTGTTCGTTTTCTTCCTCTTGAAGAAGGTGGTTTAATTGATGGATCCCATAATAAAATGGAATTAGGTATAATTTCNTTTTCGCATATTTATTTAATAAAAAATAATGAAAAATAAAAAATTGTAATGTTCACTAATGTATTAATGAAAATATAAAAAATAATCTATTTTTTTTCGTTTATTTATGAAGTACTTGGACCTCCGCTAATTATTTCTATTAATTCCTCTTCTTCTTCTTCCCGCCTTTCTTCTCCTTCCTGCCTTTCTTCCCTTTCTCTTTCTTCTTCTAATACTCTTTCTTCCCCCAATCTTCTTTCTTCTCCTTCCCATCTTCTTTCTTCTTCCTCTTCTCTTTCTTCTCTTTCTTTACCTTTTTTTTCTTCTTCAGATGATTCCTCCTCCAATTCCTCCTCTGATTCCAATTCTTCATCTAATTTTTCTTCAAATTCGATTGTTTCGCCTTTTTCTAATTTTTTCTATAAATAAAAATAATAATTAGTATTTCGTATAATTCGTATAATTACAAATAAATTTAATAAATTTATACTTACGATATTTTTCTTCATTCTTTTTCGAATAGCTTCGTCATCGATTTTTATACTTTCGACTTTCGGGCTCAGCAAGTATTGTATTATTGAAATCGTAAAGGCGACTTTTTCTTTCAGCACCTTCTTCGATTTTTCCCGAATTTTTTCCATGATCTTTGTACACCAGATCAAATTTTCATGACCATCAATGTCCTGGTTCAGTTTTCTTAGTACATCTTTGACCTTTTGGGATTTTTTTCAAGATAATACTTCACTTGCTGTGGATTTGGTATTGATTGTAGGCAAATCCGATTCCCCGAAAGTCGAAAAAAATGATGATCGAACTCTTGTAGCAATTGCTCCTCTTCTGCTCCGGTGTTTTGCGAGGAGCTTGAAAATTTTTAAAATTTTATTAAAAATTATTTATTATACTATAATTTATATAATTTATATAATTTAATACTTACTCTGCTGTGAATGTATTTACTATAGTAATAACTCCACCGATCATCCTTCCAATGTTCGAAATACTCCGGATAACTTTTTGCGGAAATGGCACCAGCAGATTTTTTTAATTTTTTTTTATTTGGATATATATATTTATTAATAGAATAAGAGGCGATTTCCCCTACAAATTCCTATTATAAAGAATACCAAATAAGTAAAAAATATAATTCATTTTAAGAAAATCTCACATATAATACTTACTTTAATAAATGATTCTTCAGTTGTGTAGTCTCCGACACCACTTATTTCCAGAAGTTTTCGAACATCAGAGATTTCTTTTTTTAATTCGTTGAAAAAGATTTTTGTTTCCTTTCGGGTAAGTGGAGCATCGTCATCTAAATGTAAATACATTAGTTTGTATATTTAAAATATTTCGAAGGATTTCGAAGAAATTCAAAAATTTACCGTCATCACCAATTTCAGTAACTCCTGTTTTTGTCTTTCTTCGTTTTCTTGAAGTAGTTTGTGATGGCGATGGCGATGGGTGACGACTTATTATTACATGTGGCGATGATGGTTGTGGTTGTGGTGATTCTTGTCGTGATTGTGGTGATGCTTGTCTTGATGTTGTTCTTGATGCTTGTCTTGATGTTATTCTTGATGCTGGTCTTGTTGGTTCTGCTGTTGCTGAAGTAGATACTTCGCTTTTTTTCGATTTAACAAATCTCGAATGACCAGAAAAAATTCCGGCGATTGCTGTTCTATTTTTGTTTTGCTTTTTTTGGTGATAACTTAGTCTTGTTGACATGTTTAAAGAATTATTAAATATTTTATTATTTGCAATATTTGAAATATTTTTTGATTTTTGAAATAAAGCTGGAAGAATTTTGATATTTTTTATATATTTTTTATTTATATTTGTATTATGATTAAAATTACACTAATCTTCGAAAATCCTTATTTCATGATTAAATTAAGTATTGTTATTACATTTCTTCCTTAAACGAAATATGTCGTGATTAAAAATCATTGTCCTTCATTTTTTTGAAATTGTCATTACATTTTTTTATTTTAAACGATCAGTGAGATCTCGTCTTTATTCAGATATTTATAATATACATTATAACAATAATAACTTAAACTACAAATCCATAAAGAATAAAAACTAACTAGGAAGGATTGGTTACCTGCCACCGTTTAACCAGCTACCGCCGTAAGAAAACCGAAGTTCGCTTACAGAGTCGCCAGCTACAACCCCACTTCTAAGACCCTGCAGCCATCCGAATACAGGATATCTTAAAAACAGTGCCGAACCACTGGATCAACTATCNTTTTAAAATTTATTTTTCTATTATTTTTATTAAGATTCCCCCTTTACAAAAAAAATTTTACTATACATCAATTTCTTCAATATCAGAATTTTCATCATCACTAATATCCAAAATCACGTCATCACTTAAATCCCTATATTCTTCTGCCTTACCAAGTGATTTTCTCCAAAATCCAACAATAGTTTTAGAAGTAATCTTTTCTTTAAATGCATACAATAATTTGTCTCTAATAGAAAGAAGATTAGGATGAGGACCAGTCCTGGCAACTTCTCCTTTTACAATTGCCCAAATTCCTTCAATGGGTTGAAGTTCACAGTGGTATGGAGGAGTATAGAATAAGTTATGACCATACCTTTCAGCTATTTGATTACATGCAAAGGGTACGTTTGATTTATTTTGTTTTATTAATTCATATAGTTCTGCTTTACTGGAACCTTCTGGAATATTTATATTCTTTGACATTAACCATGAGATTAATGCATCTTTTCTTGAGTTTGATGATGGCACTTGTTCAACCCGACGTTTGTGATACCGAGCCCCATCCATGTGAATATCTGCTGATCCATATCGTTCATAAACATTGGAACAAAGCTTGTCAAAAAGGTCTTCAAAAATCTCAGCTGTAAAATTCCCGTGGTAGTCATTATGATTGGCTACAATATTAGAATTGTGAATAATTTCAGGAATTTCTTCCCAAGCATCTGCATTTGTTCGTTTTCTTCCTCTTGAAGAAGGTGGTTTAATTGATGGATCCCATAATAAAATGGAATCAGGTATAATTTCACCATAAATTTTATTAGTGTTACCATTTCGCATTACAGCAATAGCTCCAAATATAATAATCAAAGGTCCATGCCCTGGCGAAGAGACAATCCCATGATGTGGTACCCATGTGCGATTTGAAGTGTGATGTAAGTGACAATACGATTCATCCAAAAAAATTTCAGGTCTGTTGGGAACATTATTTCTGCCCTGCAAATTTCCAAAACGTTTTCTTAAATAAATGTTTCGAAAAGCTACATTTGCAAGGGATTCATGTAAAATATTTCGATGCTCACCACGGCCATAAAAATAGCCCAGACTATGCAATATACGAAGTAACTGCCATTTTGAAAGAACAAAATCTTTTTCAGCAAGTTTTTGACGTAATATAGGTGTTGAAAGTGGGGAACCGGAAGTGTTTGCTGATAAAACTAAGCTATGTATAACTTCTGCAATATTAGAATCAGGTTTTTCTTTAGGTCGGCCAAGTTTTTTATGTGTTGATAAATTCTCTTCATCATTTTTATTATATTCAGAAACTACTCGTGCAACTGTAGCCTCTCCAATACCAAGAACCGTAGCAACTTGCTTGCGTAGTGTTAGGCTTTGAAAATGGTCTGGATTTTTTCTAGCATCCAAAAAGTATTGGTGAGTACTAAAAATCATCTGTCGTTCGCGACTAGTCAATGGACCTTTCCCTTGATTTACATCGACCATGGGAAAAAAAAACAGCCAATTAAATGTAAAAAATTTAAATTGAGAATCATACTTACCTTTTTTATAATTCAAAATTTTCGTACCATTCAATTTGCGGGATTTCTATAATTGGTGAAATTTGTGTAGCGATTTTCGTGTATCTACATTTTTGCACCGGACAATACATTAGTTTGTATATTTAAAATATTTCGAAAGATTTCGAAGAAATTCAAAAATTTACCGTCATCACCAATTTCAGTAACTCCTGTTTTTGTCTTTCTTCGTTTTCTTGAAGTAGTTTGTGATGGCGATGGCGATGGGTGACGACTTATTATTACATGTGGCGATGATGGTTGTGGTTGTGGTGATTCTTGTCGTGATTGTGGTGATGCTTGTCTTGATGTTGTTCTTGATGCTTGTCTTGATGTTATTCTTGATGCTGGTCTTGTTGGTTCTGCTGTTGCTGAAGTAGATACTTCGCTTTTTTTCGATTTAACAAATCTCGAATGACCAGAAAAAATTCCGGCGATTGCTGTTCTATTTTTGTTTTGCTTTTTTTGGTGATAACTTAGTCTTGTTGACATGTTTAAAGAATTATTAAATATTTTATTATTTG
>PQFF01000094.1:69480-101683 GCA_003547095.1 Diversispora epigaea | reverse complement strand
TCACATACTTTAGCCAGAACTAAAATGGACGTAAAATTGCGAAAGTGTATAATATTTTTAACATGTTTATATTCCTCTGTAAATATGATAGTTTTTATTCCAGTATAAGAAATACATATTTTCTTTACATATTTTTTCAATTTGAAATACATATTTTCTTTACATATTTTTTCAATTTGAAATACATATTTTCTTTACATATTTTTTTAATTTGAAATACATATTTTCTCAATGAGTTTCAGTACTCTTATTTCAGGTACCCACAAAAAAACTTCGCGACCTTCCGCAAGTTCTTCGCGACCTTCCGTAAGATCTTCTCGACCTTCCGTAAGTTCTTCTCGACGAGCTGCAAGAAACAACGATATATCAGAAAGTAACGATGGTAATAAAACTATAACAAAAGTGTTTAAGAATGTATATGGTTTAATTTAACATGTTATTTAAAAATACAGATAATAGGGCAATAATTCTAAAAATCTACGAAAAACTAAATAAACTCGAAACAGATTTTGCAGATATGAAAAAAGGTCAAAGTGGTATGGAAACAGATATTAAAAAAATCAAAAATGAAATATGCTTGCTAACGAACGATAAAGAATTTATGGAGGTAAATTATTACTTTATTAATAGTTTAATGAAATTTGAAGTTTTATAATTATTAATAAAATTTTATAAAATAGGATATAATTGTAAGCGCGGCCGAAGTGATATTAAAATTAAATTTGTATCCCAGTCCTCAAGAATATAAAGAAAGCTGTGAAGCTTATATTCAACAATTTCATGAAGACGTTTATAATTCGTTTGGTCGGAAATGGAATGTATATTATGAATCAAAAATCCAATCAAAGGTATGAAATTTGAAATATTTGAAATATTCCGAAATATTCCGAAATTTATTTCACTTTTTAATAATTAAATATAGTTAAGTGATAAGATACGTAGTCAACGAGGTACATTGTGTGGTAAAATAAGGACTGCCATGTACGATGTTTTTGGAAACCAACTCCGCCCAATAAAATCTAACGCAAAATCTCAAGAAATTCTAAATTGGAAGCAACTCCCCAGCACTAAAAGTTGTTATAAAAAAATTTTTGATAAATCANTGTACCTTCGAAACGGAAAAGTGCGCCCGAACCTGCGTCAGATGTAAGTAATGATTGTGAAATAGAATTTCCCCCATTAAGCGAAATCCGAAAACGTGCGGAAGAAAAAGCCCGAAAAAGAAATTATGAGGAAATATTAGAAAGTGAAAATGAGAATGAAAGTGAAAATGAAAGTGAAAATGAAAATGAAAATGAAAGTAATGAAAGTGAAAATGAATCAAATAACGAAAGTAGCAATAATAATAATAATGAAGAATAATTTTTTTCTTTATTTGTATATAAATTTTTTTGTTTATTTATAATAAATAATAATAATAAATAATAATAAATAAAAATAAACGTTTATCGTGAAATATAAAATTTTGAAAAAATAAAATGAAATGAAACGAAAACAAGCAGATTATTTCGAAAAGCTTCGAAAATATTTTGAAATATCTAAATTACGGAAATTTATTATACCGAAAATTTTCGAAATTTTATTACACGATAAATTTTCGGAAATTTATATTAACGTCAGTATTCTGTCATATTTTCGAAAATTTCCGTAGGTCCCGTAATATGACGGAAATTTATGCCATGTTAAATTTCCGTAAATTTACGCCTATTAAAATTTCCTGATGTATAATGTATTTCATTGTTATCTAATATTTAATGCATTAAAAGAAAAATCTGTTAATTATCTCCTTACATTTTATTGAATCATTAAAGAAAAATCTTTTAATTATCTCTTTACATCATTGTATTAATCAAAAATTGATGTTTCTAAAATTTTATTAAAAATTATAATTACTTATTATCTTCCAACCCCCCTTATTTTATGATATTAAATTTTATTAATATATTTATAAAATAAAATTTGACCTTTAACACGTAAAGCAGTATTATCGAATATTTCCACATGCAATGATCCATAAACTTTATTCTAAATGTAATTCATACATTCATTAAATAAGTTATTATCCTTCATTATATTACGAAGTATTGTATTATTATTTATTAATTAAATATTAATATGTATTATCTTTTATTATATTACGAAGTATTGTCTATCAATATTAAGGGATATGTATTATTATTTATTAATTAAATATATATTGTCTTTCATTACATTACGAAGTATTGTCTATCAATATTTATATTAAGGGATGTGTATTATTATTTATTAATTATAAATATTCATTATATTACGAAGTATTGTCTATCAATATTAAGGGATATGTATTATTATTTATTAATTAAATATATATTGTCTTTCATTACATTACGAAGTATTGTCTATCAATATTTATATTAAGGGATGTGTATTATTATTTATTAATTATAAATATTCATTATATTACGAAGTATTGTCTATCAATATTAAGGGATATGTATTATTATTTATTAATTAAATATATATTGTCTTTCATTACATTACGAAGTATTGTCTATCAATATTTATATTAAGGGATGTGTATTATTATTTATTAATTATAAATATTCATTATATTACGAAGTATTGTCTATCAATATTAATGTATTATAGGACCCCAAGCAATCTATGAATAGGTCAGATAATACTAAATTAGGAAATAAGAAAGGAAAAATATAATTTTTGTAAGTAAATTTTTAAATTTTAATTAAAAATAAGCAATTTTTTAAAAATTTTACTATGATAGCTAAGCAAATTCTAATGTGACCTATTTATAGATTGCTCAGGGTCCTTGTATTATCTTTGTTTATCTTAAGGAATGTATTGTATATCAATATTAAGAAAAAGCAGTATTATCTATTATTTTCACAAATAAAAATGCAAATACTTTTTGAAGCAAAATAAAATGATAAAAGAATGATAGAATTATTGAAGCAAAGTTTCCTTGATATAAAGGAAATGAAAACTTTATTTATATATAAATTATATAATACAAATATTATTTTAAAATATGTATTTATTTACAAAATATTCATTTTTTTATCAAATCGTGGAACTATATGCACTATTTCTTCAATCGCTTCTATTTCTATAAAATTGTACTTTTCTACTAACTCCAACCAAGGACAACCATAAACAAATGGAGTATTCCAGGACTTAAAATCATACCATTGCACAAGTGCAAGATGCAATGATTTATTTGGTAATACTATTTGTATTACTAATAATGTCTAAATAAATAAATTGAGGTTTAGTAAATCTACATTTTATTTTATTTAATAATTATATTTTACTAATATATATCTGTGCATAACAAGTTCCACTATCTGACTGATAGTTGGAAAGTTCGTCAGTATCCATAATTACAGCTATATTACTAAACCATGGATTATCATAGTATTTGTTTGTTGCATGTAAAAAAGTACTGTTATTCAATGTAACAGATCCAAATATCTTTATTTGGGTGTCAGTAAAAATTATTTTCGAAAAATCGAGCTTCAAATGGTTAAAAAATTGAGTAAAACCTTTTCTCATTTTTTCATTTAGATTCGAATTGTTTTTTTGTTTTTCACAAAATTCGGAGGCTTCTAAAAATTTAAAGTCAAACAACTTCAAAGTATAATTTAAAGGGACTGAGGTTTTATATTTTTTTTTCATTTGTTTTTGCAAAATTATTGTTCTGCGCCGAATCTAAAAAAAAATATTATAAAAATTAATTATTGAATGTTACATAATATTTTGAATATAATTATATTTATTTACAATTTTCATTATTTGTGTTTCCACATCTCTTTTATTACTGAGATGATATGGTATTTTAATATAAATTTTATGTAAACTTTCATATGTCTCAGTTGTGTATCCATTTATTGCTCCATATTTCCGAATTGTATCGATAATGTGATACTTCCATGAATATAACTTTGGAAATTTCAATTCAAAAATATTCTGAAATAATTTAATGAATAGATTGGCCCAATTATCGATCGCTTTCTGTATAATTTTAAAATATGTTTAATTATTACTTTAATATATATATATAATATATATAATATGTGATATACATGAATAAATTACCTGAAAAATTTTCAGATTACTTTCTTTAAATGTTTCCAACCTACTCAATAAATATATTTCATTCCATTTTACGTAGACTTCCGAAAGATCTTTATTATGTAAATTATCAACTACAAATACTATTACCTTCATTAAATCTCTAAATTCATTTGCGGTTAATCTGGCAATCGATTGTAGCCCTCCCGCAAATATTTTTAAACCCAGATGTCTTAGAATTTCTGCAATTCTCCTGTTGAATTTATTGATTGAAGATTTACTCAATAACTCTTTTGTAAATTCTATTTGATAATGATATAAACCTAAATCCAAGTGATGCATTCTATCGGGAACAGTGGCATCATAAATGTTTAAGTCTCTAAATTAAAAATTATAGTTAGAATATACTCAAGAATATAAAAAGTTAGACGAAAGCTTACGGAATATTCCAAAATAATTGTAAATTGGTTAATTAGACGAAAGCCTATGGAATATTCCAAAAATAATCGCAAACTGGTTAAACAAATTGATTAAATTTAGACGAAAACTTATAGAATATCCCAAAAATAATTATAAACTGGTTCCAAACTAGCTTCTTTAGTTGTATCATTATTATAATATTTTTCATATTTTCTTTGTTACGAAACACTGTCTGACTTTTCCTTAAACAAGTATTAGCCAAATTGTCTTTTAACACTAAACAAAAATGGCAAAGATAATTCGAATTTGATGATTTATAAGTTAATGAAAAAGTACATGCTTCTAGTCAATCGCAGATTACAGTAGAAATTCTGAGATAAAACCAGATTCTTTTGCCATTAATTTTTAAATCAATGCTTGCATTTTCAAATAGAGGTTCCAATAAGAATTTAATTAAGTTATGAAAAGTTTTACGAACTAATATTTTAAATTCAGATGATTTTTTTTCAGTTTCATCTTTAGCAGATATGATTGGAAGATAGCCCAATAATTGTTTAGCATCTTTCTTATTTCTTCGCCATGTCGAAATATTGCCAAGAAATATGTAGATGGGGTGTAACGAACTCTTTCTTAATGTATCAAGAGTAGTAGCATCTGAATACAGGATGATTGACAAAACTTTTGCTACTAATGGAATCGAGGCGTTCACACTTTTCCACCAGTTTCCGGTAAATTGTTCTCCATATGATTTTTCCTCTTCGAACTATGAAATAATAATTTAGTATAGTTTAGTATCAATATAGAAATATTGTATAAATATTTTATAAATAAATTACCGTCAAATCTTCGTAATCATATGCAAAATGTTTGGTTATTTCCGGATTTGATAAAAGATTTTCAATACAATTAACAATTGGACAATAATGAATAAAATATTCTACATTGTTATGACTTAATATAGAATGTTTATGGTGTGATAATCGTGAATTCATTTTATCCATATATTTTCAACCAATAACAATATTTTTGGGAAGGGGAAAAACGGATACATTGGAATGCTTATTAAAGAATTTTATAATTGCATTGCCAGCTTTATTATTTAGATTATATTTAGTAACAAGAGTCATCAAATCAGCATAAGCTTCATTTAGAAATTCATTAATTTCAATTTCGGGTTCTACAATTTCGAGTTCTTTAATTTCGGATTCTTCAATACTTCAAAAACGTTCTTCAAAAAACTCAGAATTTCTGAGTTCTTCATTGCTTTGACTTTGTAACACTTCTTCAATCAATTCAGGATTTTCAGGTTCTTCGAAATTTAATATTTCTTCAAACATTTCAGAATCTTGGATTATATTTGACTGTGATATTAATGAAATGTCACCATCATACTCTTCACACTCTTCAAATTCATAAAGATCTTGCGATGGATTTTCCCTTGTTTTGGAACTTGATGGTAAGCCTTCCAGAACACTTTGAAATTCTTCACTATCTAAGGACATATCATTGATATCTGAAATTATTTCCGAAACTTCTTCATTGGATTCTTCTGTACTAGAATAAAAAGTTTGTTTGCATCTTTTCAAATGTTGGGAAAGTCCATTAAGGGTCGAATAATAATTTTCACAAAATGTGCATTTAAAATTTCTAGACATTTTTTTAAAGTTAAAAATTTATTTGAATAATTGTTAGTTTTAAAATTTTTTATGATGCTTTGACTGCTCTTTTTCATGGTACTTATATATCCTTTTCAATTTATTCTTTATTTTCGAATCTTTTCGCAATTATCTATATAGCTATAATTATATTTGTGGCATTTCTATATATATCTTTCAATTTATTCTTTATTTTCAAATTTTTTCGCAATTTTCTATATAATCTGAGATATAAAAAGAATATAAAGACATTGGCACCTTGTAGTGATGGTAGGCGCAATACGAATTGAGTCAGGAATTTAGCCAGATTTAATTTAGCCAATTGAGCCCAGAATTTAGTCACGGCGCAATCAGGCGCAATGGCTAAATTCTGGCGCAAAGGCTAAATAATGGCGCAATTCTGATTGGCTGGCGCAATTATAAAATTTATTAAATAATTATTTTTAAATTTTTAAAAATAATTAATTTTAGCTTTAATTTCAAATCAATTTTACATGACTAGGAGCGATTTTCTACTATGATATTCCTATGACAGATCGAAAGATCTGGTTCTTAGCTACAATATTATATATATTTCATTTCTGTAACATTAAAATTGACCAAGTTATAGCTATTTTAAAACAATATATTAAAATATTAATATCGGTAAAATTAATTAAAAATTTTATCTGATCAACCTTTTGTCACGTGACCAAAATTGCGCCAGCCAATCAGAAATTGCGCCTGAATTTAGCCAGAAAAAAATTAATTAGCCTTTGAGCCAGAATTTAGCCGGCGCAATTTAATTAGCCTTTGAGCCAGAATTTAGCCAGAATTTAGCTAGCGCAAAATTAATTAACCAAAGGCGCAATTATTGAGCCAGCCTTCATATCAATTGAGCCTTCCACCCTTACGTCTGACTCAATTCAATAGTTTTGACGACATGTATAGGTTTTTTTATATAGTATTACTAGGTATTGGTTCTTTTAGTAAGTAATTATATTTATATGGTGATTATAAATAGGTTTTTTTACATAGTATTATTATGCACTGAATCTCATAAAAAGNTTTATAAATAAATTACCGTCAAATCTTCGTAATCATATGCAAAATGTTTGGTTATTTCCGGATTTGATAAAAGATTTTCAATACAATTAACAATTGGACAATAATGAATAAAATATTCTACATTGTTATGACTTAATATAGAATGTTTATGGTGTGATAATCGTGAATTCATTTTATCCATATATTTTCAACCAATAACAATATTTTTGGGAAGGGGAAAAACGGATACATTGGAATGCTTATTAAAGAATTTTATAATTGCATTGCCAGCTTTATTATTTAGATTATATTTAGTAACAAGAGTCATCAAATCAGCATAAGCTTCATTTAGAAATTCATTAATTTCAATTTCGGGTTCTACAATTTCGAGTTCTTTAATTTCGGATTCTTCAATACTTCAAAAACGTTCTTCAAAAAACTCAGAATTTCTGAGTTCTTCATTGCTTTGACTTTGTAACACTTCTTCAATCAATTCAGGATTTTCAGGTTCTTCGAAATTTAATATTTCTTCAAACATTTCAGAATCTTGGATTATATTTGACTGTGATATTAATGAAATGTCACCATCATACTCTTCACACTCTTCAAATTCATAAAGATCTTGCGATGGATTTTCCCTTGTTTTGGAACTTGATGGTAAGCCTTCCAGAACACTTTGAAATTCTTCACTATCTAAGGACATATCATTGATATCTGAAATTATTTCCGAAACTTCTTCATTGGATTCTTCTGTACTAGAATAAAAAGTTTGTTTGCATCTTTTCAAATGTTGGGAAAGTCCATTAAGGGTCGAATAATAATTTTCACAAAATGTGCATTTAAAATTTCTAGACATTTTTTTAAAGTTAAAAATTTATTTGAATAATTGTTAGTTTTAAAATTTTTTATGATGCTTTGACTGCTCTTTTTCATGGTACTTATATATCCTTTTCAATTTATTCTTTATTTTCGAATCTTTTCGCAATTATCTATATAGCTATAATTATATTTGTGGCATTTCTATATATATCTTTCAATTTATTCTTTATTTTCAAATTTTTTCGCAATTTTCTATATAATCTGAGATATAAAAAGAATATAAAGACATTGGCACCTTGTAGTGATGGTAGGCGCAATACGAATTGAGTCAGGAATTTAGCCAGATTTAATTTAGCCAATTGAGCCCAGAATTTAGTCACGGCGCAATCAGGCGCAATGGCTAAATTCTGGCGCAAAGGCTAAATAATGGCGCAATTCTGATTGGCTGGCGCAATTATAAAATTTATTAAATAATTATTTTTAAATTTTTAAAAATAATTAATTTTAGCTTTAATTTCAAATCAATTTTACATGACTAGGAGCGATTTTCTACTATGATATTCCTATGACAGATCGAAAGATCTGGTTCTTAGCTACAATATTATATATATTTCATTTCTGTAACATTAAAATTGACCAAGTTATAGCTATTTTAAAACAATATATTAAAATATTAATATCGGTAAAATTAATTAAAAATTTTATCTGATCAACCTTTTGTCACGTGACCAAAATTGCGCCAGCCAATCAGAAATTGCGCCTGAATTTAGCCAGAAAAAAATTAATTAGCCTTTGAGCCAGAATTTAGCCGGCGCAATTTAATTAGCCTTTGAGCCAGAATTTAGCCAGAATTTAGCTAGCGCAAAATTAATTAACCAAAGGCGCAATTATTGAGCCAGCCTTCATATCAATTGAGCCTTCCACCCTTAGCACCTTGTATAATTTACGGCATATTCCATGATATTGCTATGCTATATTTTGTGATATAAAAAGAATATAAGGATAATTGACACTTTCTATATTTGTGAAATGTTCTGTGATATAAATGTAACTATAAAGTTATATATGCAATGCCTCAGATTGATGCATAACGTTGATCTGAGGCACAATTATACTTGCACGCAAAATTATTTTGAGGCCTCGAAATTGCAATTTTGGGGAAAAAAGTCGAAATAGTTTTTTATAGAAGACAAATTATTTTACTTAAAATCTGAAATTTTTTAACTACCCAGATATATTTTTTGATTAAAGATACATATAACTGGATACTTTTTTTACTTCCATATATAGAATAGATTCTGTATAAATCTCAAAAAGTCGAAATACCTCAAAAATTCAAAATCAATTTTGGGAACGACACAATATATATATATATGATAATTTGTAATTTTATGTTATATTCCGTGATATAAAAAGAATATAAATAAACAATTATTTTTTACCTTTCTTAGGATATTAAAATTACAAAAAAAAATCAGGATATGGCATGTTCTGTGATGTAAATGTGACTAGTACGGCTATGTCTTTAATTACAAGAAAAAATTGGGGTATGTCATATTCTGTGATGTAAATGTGGCTAGCACAGCTATCTTTATTTAATAAGGATAATTTTTACGGCATAGCCTACTATTTTATTATATTTATATTAAGTTACTTGATAATTTTATTATATATATAAAGCAATTTTTAAAGATTTTTACTTTATTACCCCTTAACCCAATACTTCTTGACTCAAAGAAACTATTCTGGTAGATAAAAAAATGTGCATTATGAAAAATCATAGTGAAATGTTTACAAGGAGTATTGGGTCAAAAGTACCACCCTATTTTGTATTTGCACTTTTTCTTATCTTTCATTATGAGCATTTTTATTTTTTTTGTCAAAAGTACCACCTTATTCTGTATTTGCACTTTTTCTTACGAGCATTTTTATTTTTTTTTTATTTTCATTTTCTGAAAAAATATTTGAAAACGATTATTTTTTTGTAACTTTTTGTTATTCTTCGAAATATTTTGAAAACGTATGTGTATAATGCATTAAAGGGACTTTCGTAATTATATGAAATAAATACGTATAAATACGCAATATATTGAATTATTTTATATAAAATTTTATAGAATGTCATCGGATAAATCAAAATCTCTGTTTTCTAGCAAAAGAAATGTTATTTCTTCTGGCGTACCCGCTGCTTTCAATTCTGCTTCCAATTCTAGTGTACTTGCTGTTTCTGCTTCTAGTTCTAGCGTACCCACTGTTTCGAGAATTTCAGAAAAAATGGTGACAAAGACTAACAAAGGTAATAAAAATATTATTTATTTAAAAAAATAATTATAACAAAAAATAATAATTATTTTATATCATTATAGACATATATAAAATAGTTAAAAAAATATTCCAGAAAATGGGCGAGATAGAAGAAAAAATGGATTTAATTATTAAAAACCAAGAAGAATGTAAGAAAAATCCCGTACCTGACGATGAAGCAGGTTTTCATGAAGTAAGAAATTATTGTCTAAATTCGTCAGATTTTGAAATAATTCAAAAGTTAAAAATTTTTTTAATATAGATAATAATAAAAAATGCTGCGAAAAACCTAGCCAAGAGTCACGTTTATCCGACTCTACAAAAGATGAGACATGCTGTCAGAGATTATATTAAAAACAATTACCTTGAATTTAATGAAAGTTTAATGAGCAAAAAATAGATGTCGTACTTTGAAAAAAATCTTAGAGAAGATGTAAGAAAATGTTTCTTTAAAATATATAAATAAATCACTTAGATTTTGCAACTAATTAAAATATTTGAAATATTCTAAAAGGTGATCGCGAAGTTTCGCCATTTGAGGAGAATATTATGCTGCAAAATAAAGAACGCTATACACGAAGTATTCAAATCACTACCACCAATCGACAGTTCTCGAATAGAGGAAATATACAAGTGGAAAATGTTACCAGTAGTGACGGAGTGTTATAAAATTCTTTTCAGACCGGTGTATGATAATAACGAAGCAACCCATATGGATTGTATAATAGATAAAATATGGAAAGATCCCGAAGATTGTTCGCAAACTCAAGTTACTTGGGCAATCTCGATTGCGCAAATATATCTAAACCTCAATAATTGTTGTGTTAAAATAACTGAAAAAATTACAAAAAAGCGACTTGAGAAGAATTTAGTAAAATATTATCTTTCTTTATATGAAGTTTTTAAAAAAATATTAATAAATTTTCTAATAAAATTTTATAGAATAAATTAATTAATTCTGAAATAATTAATAACATATCAGAAGAATCCGAAGATGAATCGTCACCATTATGAAAACTGTCATTCCTACGAAAACTACAACCACCACCACGAAAACTGCCGCCACTATCATGAAAACTACAACCACCACCACGAAAACTGCTGCCACTACCACGAAAACTGCTACCACCAACAAAATCAATATCAAAGCCAAACAACCACAAGAATAAAAAATTAAAAAATCACGAAAAAAAGGACGAAAGAGAGGACGAAATTGTATTTCCCACTCTCGAAGAAATTCGAAAAAATGCATTAAAACTTGCGGAAAAAAATGCAAAAAATAAAAAAAGGTCATTGAATAACGAAGATGAAAGTGATTATAGTGAAGAAAGTAAAGAAGGAAATTATGATAGTGAAGAAGGTGATAACGAAAATGATAACGAAGATGATAACGAAGATGATAACGAAGACAATAATGAAGATAATAATGAAGATAATAATATTGAAAAAAAATAATTCCAAACAGATCATTATTGATTAAAAAATTGTCATTTTTGTTTTGATTTTTTTTAATATTTTTTATATTTTATTAATATAACTAAAAATTGTTAAATAATAAATTTAATAAAACTAATAAAATAAAAACAATATAACGAATACAAAATTTTTAATTACGGAATCCTTTGTAATCGTAAAATTTTTATTTATCTGATTCAATTTATAGTTTGTGTAACNCAAGAATAAAAAATTAAAAAATCACGAAAAAAAGGACGAAAGAGAGGACGAAATTGTATTTCCCACTCTCGAAGAAATTCGAAAAAATGCATTAAAACTTGCGGAAAAAAATGCAAAAAATAAAAAAAGGTCATTGAATAACGAAGATGAAAGTGATTATAGTGAAGAAAGTAAAGAAGGAAATTATGATAGTGAAGAAGGTGATAACGAAAATGATAACGAAGATGATAACGAAGATGATAACGAAGACAATAATGAAGATAATAATGAAGATAATAATATTGAAAAAAAATAATTCCAAACAGATCATTATTGATTAAAAAATTGTCATTTTTGTTTTGATTTTTTTTAATATTTTTTATATTTTATTAATATAACTAAAAATTGTTAAATAATAAATTTAATAAAACTAATAAAATAAAAACAATATAACGAATACAAAATTTTTAATTACGGAATCCTTTGTAATCGTAAAATTTTTATTTATCTGATTCAATTTATAGTTTGTGTAACACAAAAATTAGATATAAACAAAAATTAGATATAAACAAATAATAACATCTTATTTTGTTTTTAACTTAGTTTCGTTATATTGCACAAAAGGTTTTATACTTTTGTCTATTTATACAAATTTATATAAAATATTATACAAATTCATTTATATTCTCCAATAATAATAAATTTTTGGTTTCCTTTCATTTAAATCAATTTTTTTTTGTTTTGAAGCAAGAAAACACAAATTAATATGTACTAAGGAAAAGTTACTGTTTGTTTTCTTTTTTTTTTTGAAGCAAAAAAACACATAAATTAACATGTACTAAGATGAAAAGTTATTGGACTTTATGTTTTGATTTTGTTTACAGGCATGCTAATGAAAATATCACTTTTCGAAAAATATACGAAATATCAATTATTTTGATTTTGTAATATGTATTATTTATACAGATATATAATACTGACAATATTATTATTATGTCATAAAGTGTTTTGAATTTTTTGAATTTTGTTTTTAATAACATTTTCTGACTCATTAGGAAGATTTTAGGGCTTAAAAAAGGATTAACAATCAATAATATATTTAGAAAATTAAATTTTTTCAGAAGTCTACGTAAATAGAACAAAATAAGTCGATTTGAAACGTAAGAAAGTGATTTGGTTAAGGTAAAAAAAATAATATATTTAATATTAATATATTCATTAACAATTCCGTCAGTTTTTCATCTTCCAATATGAAATTACCAAAAGTTACAATTATGAATCTAGAATCTAATACATTTGGGATGCAGTAATATTTTACTTAAGTGAAACTTTCGATGGTAAGATTCTAAAGAATTCAAAATAAACTAATAAAATATTCTCTTTTAAATAGAACGAAGAATTACAGGTCTAATGAGATTTTTATAAATGTAAATATTATTACTCGTAATATTTCAAAAAGAAATGTAACATTATTCATATTAAACTGTAATATTTTTATAACACATTAGAGTCGATCATTTTCCAATGCAACTCTGTATGTATGCGAAGTATTAAAAAGTGTTGATAAAGCAATTTATTATAGATTTTTATTTATTATTATATTGTAATAAAGAGAAATATTTTATTATATAATAAATATGTATTAAATGTATAAAGTAATATAATACAAATGCACTATTAAAACCAATGAATTACGAAATTTAGAAAAAGAAAAAAATACATAAATTTACGAAAAAAAATTCGAAAATTTTTCGCAACGCAATATTACGTATATTTTCGCAACGCAATATTGCGTATTGAAAATTTTGCGTAAAAAATTACGTAAATTTGCGAAAAACTTTACGTAAATTTACATAATTTTTTACGTAAATTTACGTAAAAATTACGTATTAAAATTTTGCGTAAAAAATTACGTAAATTTGCGAAAAATTTTACGCAAGTTTACATAAAAATTTACGTAAATTTGCGTAGTTTCAGACGAAAATTTACGTGGGTGTCGTATTCTTTCGTAAAAATACGGATCGTAAAAATTACGCAATATTACGCATATTAAAAATTCCTGATGTAATAAAATAATTGTATATTTAGAAGGGTTTTTCTAGGCATCTCTGGCCGGTGATATATAATATATATCTCTCTGGCCAAATGACCAATCAAAATTTAAGAAAACACCTGATCATTTACCATTATGTCCAGACTACAAATCGGCAATCACGCGATATTGATCTCCGAACTTTGTTAAATTTCGTTATTTTTTAAAGTAGACTTGTGAAACAATTAAACATAAATTATTATACAATAGTGTATTGCATAGACTAGCAAATTTATGTATTATGATGGAAAGTCACTTTTATCTTAAAATTCTTAAAGTTGATTAACTCCTGACAATAAATCATAAAGCACTTTGTATTAAAATTGATTACTATAAACTTTACTTTTATTTCATTATTATTTCTTTAACATCTAAGATGCACAAATGTTATAAAAAAAAAGAAACTATAAAGACATATAACCAGTTCACCTCTCAAGATATTATCCCGAGTTATATATATAAGATTGATAATAAAATATTCTGCCGTATTACTATTAACATCCATTATTGTCAAATATTACTGCGAATACGTTTTTGTAATAACCTTTGGCTAGAATTTTCACTTTGGACCCTAGTTGGGCTCTCTTCAGGATTCTTTTTTGGTCTACCTCGTTTCTTTTTTACAACAACTTCGAAAATATTTTCTTTTTCGCATCGGATTCTTCCTTTTTTTGGCCGTCCAACAGCCTTACTCTTGATAGGATTAATTATTGTTGGATTTTTTGAAGATGCTGAAGACTGTATCATATATGTTGAAATGGAAGTATCACTAGAAATGGCATATAAATCTTCTAAGTACTTTTCAAGATACAACATAAAATCTGAACACTTGTTAGGATCTGTTGCAATCTTGTTTGCAATTTCTCCGCATAATCGGTTAATTCGTGCATATCGAATTCGAGAAGCGCCTTCACTGGATGATTCATCTGATGTTGGGGTTACTGTAGTTTGTGGTTGTGAGCTGTAAAAATTGACATAATCTTTAGCAAGCTCCAGCTCAGGAGGATCTTTTTGCCAGCGTTTCGGAAAGTAAATAGGATCAAACCGGTCAAGAGAAAGACGAACTGCGACAGCAAGAGAATGGCGGCAAATTATTCCAGCAAATTCGAGATTACGGCAGCAACAACTAAGTATACGACTATCATAATACACCCAACGAAATATGTCTGGTCTCTCATAACGTGATAATTTGAACTGACGCTTTTCATCATTATTTGTCGTTTCTTCACATGCGTACGCATCTTTAGCACTCCACTCAATCAAAAATTTCTTCCAGGCATATTGAGTCAGACAACTAGCAGCTTTGTTTTCAATAGGATTTTGAAAATTCTGGCGGATGAGGTAGACAAGCTCTTTATATGCAGCAATATGTTCAGCCTCTTCTCGACGATCAAGTGCTCGTTCGAAAGCTGCTAAAAACTCTGTAAGCGTGGTTTTGCTATCAACGAAACTCTTTAACAGTCTATTCATGGATTCACCTCTTTGTGTTGATGACATGTCAGCAAAAAAAAATTCTTTTAGATATGCTGGAGCCCATCGTTCGCGCCATTGGTTAAGGACGTCAAGATACGATTTTGTTTCCGCATAGTTGTCATTCCTCATTACGGAGTTCCATTGTTCTTCAAACTGATCTTTATCTATGTAATGATTAAGACACTTTATGAGATCCGAATGAAATGCAGTATAATTAAATCCAAGCTTAGAAGTCATATTGGATTTAATATTCTTAAGCATATGCCATATACAAAGTCCATGCTTGGTACCATAATTATTGGTCAATACAGAACGAATGGCATCGGTCATCGCGAGATCATTATCAGTAAGTATTGTTTGAGGTGCAACAACAAAAATACGAAGAAAAGATTTGAAAAGCCATTCAAAGCTTGAACGGGTTTCATCTCGGAGCAAAGCACCGGCCACACAATATGAGAGACCATTATTGGTAACACCCGTAAATACTCCAAAGGGCATTGAAAAATAATTGCATTTGTACGTATTATCATACACAATAGTGTCATGAAAACGTACATATTTCCGTTTTTGTGATGGATACGTCCAAATAACGTGCTTTAACCGATTTTCACAATCCAACTCGAATTCATAAGAAAACTCTGGATCTTCATTACGTTTTTGTTGCAGGAGGAAGAGAAAATCGTGTGCTTGAAATTCATTACGTAATATATGGTCAGTACTGATCAAATTGTACACATCTTTGATTATCCATTTCTTCGTAGTTGGACCATACTTTACTACAAGTAATGATTGTATTTGTGATGTCGAAATGCCTGCTTTTTTTGCAAGAACAATTTCCTCCCTAATATCTGCTGGTATTTCCCGATTAGAAGGCAAGATACGCATAAGCTGAGCTGGGATAAGGGGGTGATTATGGTGGAGTACAGATTGTGAAATATAATATTTTTCATCTTCTGAGTTGTAGTTAAGACGGATAAACCATGGACAGTTACACTTTTTTGATGACGTATTTCGGCCTTTTTTCTTGGGATCCTTAGGTTTAGGTTTGAATTCACCGTAGCGATCACAAGTGAAAACTTGAGTGTAGCGTATACCGTCACTACGGTTATTGCCTTTATAAAAAATCACCTTGAACCCGTTCATTTCAGCATATTGGTCTGTAATATATTTAAATGCCTCGAGGGAAGAATAAGCTTGACCATGCTGAAGAAATAAATTTTCTGGTTCCTCATTATTACTGCAAATTTCATCATTCCCTGGTTCTCCCAGTTTTTCATTATTATTTTGAACTTCGTCTTTGTGGTGTAGTTGTAGTTTGATTTAGGAAAACATTATTTTGTAGAAAACATAATTGTACTAAATAACAACTCACTATTAATGTTTTGTTCTTCTAATTCTGTTTCTTGTTGTATACTTGGTGTACTCATTGCTAATTACTAATTACTTTAAACGAAGTTTCTTTTTTATGTAGTAAAAAGATAAAAAGAGATGTGGGAAAAAATTTTGTTTACGCCACTTATNCCATGGACAGTTACACTTTTTTGATGACGTATTTCGGCCTTTTTTCTTGGGATCCTTAGGTTTAGGTTTGAATTCACCGTAGCGATCACAAGTGAAAACTTGAGTGTAGCGTATACCGTCACTACGGTTATTGCCTTTATAAAAAATCACCTTGAACCCGTTCATTTCAGCATATTGGTCTGTAATATATTTAAATGCCTCGAGGGAAGAATAAGCTTGACCATGCTGAAGAAATAAATTTTCTGGTTCCTCATTATTACTGCAAATTTCATCATTCCCTGGTTCTCCCAGTTTTTCATTATTATTTTGAACTTCGTCTTTGTGGTGTAGTTGTAGTTTGATTTAGGAAAACATTATTTTGTAGAAAACATAATTGTACTAAATAACAACTCACTATTAATGTTTTGTTCTTCTAATTCTGTTTCTTGTTGTATACTTGGTGTACTCATTGCTAATTACTAATTACTTTAAACGAAGTTTCTTTTTTATGTAGTAAAAAGATAAAAAGAGATGTGGGAAAAAATTTTGTTTACGCCACTTATGACGCGTAGTACGTATTTATTAAAAAATTTGTTTACGCCACTTATGGCACGTAGTACGTATTTATTAAAAAATTTGTTTACGCCATTAATGCCACGTAGCACGTATTTAATTTGTACCATTTACGCCTCCGATATTGTTGGGTACGGCGATCTAATCGACAAAATCAGGTGCAAACACGAGATATTCACGCATTTTTATTGGTTGAAATTCCAGAGATATATATGTTATATATCTCTGGCCAGAGATGCCTATAATTTCCCATAAAATATATAAAAATAATTTTTTTATATATAAAATTTTGATTTTCAAGAGTTAATTTCTCGACAACCACTGATCCAATTGTTATGAAATTTGACATACTTATTCTCTTCAGGGAGGACAATTAATCCTATAATCCTTTTAACTATAACTATTTTGTATAAACTTTGAGTCGCAATTGAAATTTTATTAAATGTCAATTTACCATGTTCATTATCCATTTTTGAAAATTTGGAATTAATAATTTAATATCAAACAGATCTCAAAAATTTTTTAAATCTCAAAGATTAAAATAAGTATAAGAACTATTATTCTAAAATCGATTGTTTGTGAAATAGAATTTTTTAAAGACAAAATGTTGCCTACATCTGGAAATTTTTTATATCGGAGGTTATTGTAATAATTTCATTTTCAAAGGTTATTGAAGGTTATCAGACCAATAACTTTTGCAAATATTATGTTTATTATGATAAAATGAAGGTTATTGAAGGTTATTAATATCAATAACCTCCAGAGTATTACGTTTTATTAATAAAAATGAAAGTTTTCAGTACCAATAATCTTTGTAAATATTACGTTTATGTTGAAGGTATTTGAAGGTTATCGGAGTGAAGGACTTCAAAGGCTTACGTTTAAAAAAATTTACTGATATAGTGCGTTTATTTCGGAAGCCATTGTATATACTAGTCTGAAAAAATTATATAAGTTATATTTCGAATTAGCTAGCCAAGAAGAGAAAATAGAAAAAAGATCCAAAAAAAATAGATAATATTCTTCAAAGAATTCATGGTTTAAAAATTTAATATTGTTTAAAAATCCGTTTAGGTGGATATTCTATATTGTTATTCACTAATAATAATTGTTCTCTCATAAATGATCTTTCAAGTTCATTTTCATTCATAAGCTAGTATAGCACCGGTTGATTTTTTTGTATTAAAGATTCTTTGATATGATAAACTTTTGGAGACCAGTTTATATCAGTTATATATCTATTACCAAATTCTAATTTACCAGGTTCGAATAAATATAAAATAAAATCTTTATAGATTAATTGGAATTTATCAAACCCAATAGATTTTCGATGTTTAATAAAAAGATCAGCAAATATTTTTTTACCTTTTAATGTTCTCTTTATACATGTCGTCAAAACTATTGAATTGAGTCAGACGCAATTAAAATTGAGAAAAATTGGAGTTGAGTCAAAGCAAATTTTGATTTTTATTAATAATTGACGCAATTAGTTGAGTCAGACGCAATTAAAAATTGAAATTTTAAGAGTTGAGTCAAGGTCAAATTAGTTTTGACGACATGTATAGTTCTCTTTACAGTTTCATTAGGAGACATATGAATTAATCAGGTAGGAGTATCATTATAAATATTATTATTTAAACAAAGACTTTTAACTCATAACCAGTATCTTTCAGATAAAAGTAAAAGGAAGTCAACTACATCCTAATGAATATAAACATGTTTCTCAAATTCTTAGTGATCACGTTCAGTTATTGATGTGCTACGTTTAGATTTAGCTTGTATAATTTTTATATTATGACTAAGTAATAAATCTTTACATTCGCTTAAGTATTCAGTACCTTTATCCACAATTAGAATCCTCATAAATTACTTTAAATATTTTAGCTAATGATGTAGAAAACTTATTAGTTAAAGTACAACTTTTACGAAATCTAGTTGCAATATCTTTTATAACACTTCTATGTATGAAAATTTGATTATCAATTTTATTGTAAGAAAGAGGTATAATATCTGACTTATGTACTTCATTTAAATCTTGTATACCATTAAAAGAAGTATATTGAATAAATTTAGGCCTGAATTTATGAACTAAAAAAATAATCTGTTTATTTAACTAATTTTTTATTATAGCTAACGAAAAATTATAACTAGCTTTTTTACAAACATCTCTCATTTTTTCAACAGTTCGATAATAGCCTTTAGGTCGATAATATAATTTTTGTAAAGCAATTTCTCTATCTAGTTCATGAGCTTTTTGTAAGTCAATATAAATTACGAGTTTGTCTATTCTTTTATTATAATTAGTAAAAAATCGTCATGGATAAATTAATACAGATGAACCAAGAACTTCATGAGAAAATCGAGCAATTGACATAATCAAACTGGGAATATGAACGTTGAACTTATAACCTTAAAAGGGATATAGTTTTACGTGAAGAAAGAATCTGGTATCTTGAGAAAGAGTTGGCAAATATAATCAAACTTTCCATATAAGAAAGGGAATTGAAAAAAGAGATATCAAACTTAAAAAAAATTATCTATCAACTGAATTCGAAAAATATCTAAATTCACTGGGAGTATAAAACATATAATCAAACAGCAAAGTTAATAAATAAGAATATTACTTAAAATATTATTATTTTACATGTAAAATATATTTAAAATATATTTAAAAAATATTTAAAAAATACTTAATTTAAGTAATGAGTAAATATGTTTTAGGTATATGCATCAGGAAATTTTTAATGTCGGAGGTTATTGTAATAATTTCATTTTCAAAGGTTATTGAAGGTTATCGGATCAATAACCTTCGCAAATATTATGTTTATTATGATAAAGTGAAGGTTATTGAAAGTTATCGATATCAATAACCTCCGGAGTATTACGTTTTATTAATAAAAATGAAGGTTTTCGGTACCAATAACCTTTGTAAATATTACGTTTATGTTGAAGGTATTCGAAAGTTATTGGAGTGAAGGATTTCGAAGGCTTACGTTTAAAAAAATTTACTGATGATATTTAAATATTACTTAAAATATTATTATTTTACATGTAAAATATATTTAAAATATATTTAAAAAATATTTAAAAAATACTTAATTTAAGTAATGAGTAAATATGTTTTAGGTATATGCATCAGGAAATTTTTAATGTCGGAGGTTATTGTAATAATTTCATTTTCAAAGGTTATTGAAGGTTATCGGATCAATAACCTTCGCAAATATTATGTTTATTATGATAAAGTGAAGGTTATTGAAAGTTATCGATATCAATAACCTCCGGAGTATTACGTTTTATTAATAAAAATGAAGGTTTTCGGTACCAATAACCTTTGTAAATATTACGTTTATGTTGAAGGTATTCGAAAGTTATTGGAGTGAAGGATTTCGAAGGCTTACGTTTAAAAAAATTTACTGATGATATTTAAAATATACTTAAAATATTATTAAAACATATTTAAAATTAAGTATATTTTAAGTATATACCTAAAACATACTTACTTATTATCTAAATTAAGTATTTTTTAAACATATTTTAATGTATTTTAAATACAAAATAATAATATTTTAAGTAGTTTTTTATGAATACAATTAAGTATATTTTAAGTATATTTTAATTTATTTGAATAATATTTTAATTATATTTTAATTATATTTTAAGTATTTTTTAAACATACGTATTTCTTATAGGGTACATCAGGAAATTTTTAATAACAAATATATCTGGATATATTTGCTTTAAATTAATCTGGATATATTCAACCACCTGCGCATTTATTCGCATTAAATATTCACATATATCTGGATATATTTGCATAATATCTGAATATATTCGCATAATATTCAAATATATTCGCAATATATTCGCATAATATCCGAATTTATCTGATATGCGAATTTATCTGAATATATTTGCGAATTTATCCAGATATATTTGTAAATTTATTCAAATATATCCGTATATATCCACATATATTTGCATATGAATTTATCCACATCAGAAAATTTTTAATAGCAAATATATCTGGATATATTTGCCTTAAATTAATCCGGATATATTCAACCACCCGCACATTTATCCGTATTAAATATTCACATATATCTGGATATATTTGCATAATATCCGAATATATTCATATAATATTTGAATATATTCGCATAATATCCAAATATATTTGCATAATATCCAGATTTATCTGATATGCGAATTTATCCGAATATATTTGCGAATTTATCCGGATATATTTGTGAATTTATTCAAATATATCCGCATATATCCGCATATATTTGCATATGAATTTATCTGGATATATTCGCATATATCAGAATTTATAAATTACAAAACGGAAATAATTCATCATCGTTACAATGTAATAACTTTTTATTTTAATAAGTAAATATCAAACACTGTAATAAGTGAGTTAAAAGATAAGAATGATGTGCATCACCTGTAGAAATTTCAGACCTATATCATTAAAATTGAGCAAATTATGAGTAGTTAATTTCAAACATAATGAATTATTTCTATGCAAAATTTAATTATTCATAATTTGCTCAATTTTAATGATATAGGTCTGAAATTTCTACAGGTGATGCACATCATTCTTATCTTTTAACTCACTTATTACAGTNTATTTGCATAATATCCGAATATATTCATATAATATTTGAATATATTCGCATAATATCCAAATATATTTGCATAATATCCAGATTTATCTGATATGCGAATTTATCCGAATATATTTGCGAATTTATCCGGATATATTTGTGAATTTATTCAAATATATCCGCATATATCCGCATATATTTGCATATGAATTTATCTGGATATATTCGCATATATCAGAATTTATAAATTACAAAACGGAAATAATTCATCATCGTTACAATGTAATAACTTTTTATTTTAATAAGTAAATATCAAACACTGTAATAAGTGAGTTAAAAGATAAGAATGATGTGCATCACCTGTAGAAATTTCAGACCTATATCATTAAAATTGAGCAAATTATGAGTAGTTAATTTCAAACATAATGAATTATTTCTATGCAAAATTTAATTATTCATAATTTGCTCAATTTTAATGATATAGGTCTGAAATTTTTACAGGAGATGCACATCATTCTTGTCTTTCAACTTACTTATTGCAGTGTTTGACATTTACTTATTAAAATAAAAAGTTATTACGTTGTAACGATGATGAATTATTTCCGTTTTGTAATTTATAAATTTTGATATATGCAAAATTATACGAATATATCTGGATAAATTCATAAACTAGCCTATATAGATCCTATGTAAATCTCCTAACTTCAGCCAACTCTAACCTTAACTCTGGTAGTTGACATCTATATTCACATAATGTTGTATAATTTTGCATATATCAGAATTTATAAATTACAAAACGGAAATAATTCATCATCGTTACAATGTAATAACTTTTTATTTTAATAAGTAAATATTGAACACTGTAATAAATGAGTTGAAAGACAAGAATGATGTGAATTGCCTGTAAAAATTTCAGACCTATATCATTAAAATTGAGCAAATTATGAGTAGTTAATTCTGAATATAATGAATTATTTCTGTTCGAAATTTAATTGTTTGTAATTTGCTCAATTTTGAAGATATAGGTCTGAAATTTTTACAGAAGATGCATATCATTCTTATCTTTCAACTTACTTATTGCAGTATTTGATATTTACTTATTAAAATAAAAAGTTATTACGTTGTAACGATGATAAAATATTTCCGTTTTGTAATTTATAAATTCTAATATATGCAAAATTATACGAATATATCTGGATAAATTCATAAACTAGCTTATGTAGATCCTATGTAGATCTCCTAACTTCAGCTAACCCTAACCTTAACTCTGGTAGTTGACATCTATAGGGGATGTTTAAAGCAGAGTCCATCACATGATTACCAAAATTAATTAATATTAGAGTAAGTGCTGGGTTAGGGTTGGGGTTTGAGTAACTATTAGTAGCTATTATATGTAAAATTGCCTCCCCGACATTTTTTATTAATGCACCAAGATATGTTTAGACATTAGTTTTTTTTATTTTTCGTCGGGCTGATCCATATAAACAAAAAATTCACGATTTTCATTGGCCATAGTCAACGGAAAATCTTGTGATGGACTCTGCTTTAGACGACCCCCATCTATATTTGCATAATGTTGTATAATTTTGTATATATTAGAATTTATAAATTACAAAATGGAAATAATTCATTATCGTTACAATGTAATAACTTTTTATTTTAATAAGTAAATGTTGAACACTGTAATAAGTGAGTTGAAAGACAAGAATAATGTGCATCGTCTGTAAAAATTTCAGACTTATATCATTAAAATTAAGCAAATTACGAGTAGTTAATTCTGAACATAATGAATTATTTCTGTTCGAAATTTAATCGTTCATACTTTGCTCAATTTTAAAGATATAGGTCTGAAATTTTTACAGAAGATGCACATTATTCTTATCTTTCAACTTACTTATTGCAGTATTTGATATTTACTTATTAAAATAAAAAGTTATTACGTTGTAACGATGATAAAATATTTCCGTTTTGTAATTTATAAATTTTGATATATACGAATAAATCCAAATAAATTCGCAATATATCCGCAATATACATATATCCGGATATATTTGACTACCCGCATATTAATTCGCATATATCCGCATATATCTGTATATTATAAATTTATTCGGATATATTTATCCTTAAAAATTTCCTGATACTTCATCCTTAAATAACTTTTGAAAATATTATTTTTAAAATAATAGTAAACAATACAAATATACCTTTGATATACAATAATACATTTAATAATTTAAAATATAATACAATGTATCACTATTTTAATAAACGTATTAATTATAGATGATGGTAAAACTAAATCTATGAGTTGCACTAAATCTCACCAATCTCCAATCATCATTAGGGAAACTGGTGATTTGGTGAAACTGGTGAAATTGGTGTAACTGTTGGAACTGGTGAAACTGGTAATATTGGTGAAACAATATTTCACCAAGTTCCTCCGGCATAATTTAACTTCTGGATTGAAGTTTTTAAATTTTTTGATTAGTAAAGGGTTCATTGTTATAATGCATCAAGCTTAAAAGTTATGAGATGCACTTCGCTGTATGATCAATTTTGTTCTTTTGACAATCACTCTTTATTGTGTAACTTTAGAAAAATACTTTATAAATTACAAATCGGAGATAATTTACAATTGTTACTACTTATAAAACTTTTTATTTTAATAAGTAAATGTCAAAAACATAACTAATAATAAAAAATGCTGAGAATGTAAACTATCAATGCAAAAAATTTCAGACCAAGAACTTTAAAATTGACGAAATAATAGATGCTTAAACTCAAACATTTAATATTTTAAAATGTTTAAGTTTAAGCGTCTATTATTTCATCAATTTTGAAGTTCTTGGTCTGAAATTTTTTGCATTGATAGTTTACATTCTCAGCATTTTTTATTATTAGTTCGTTTTCAACATTTACTTATTAAAATAAAAAGTTTTATAAGTAGCAACGATTGTGAATTATTTTTGATTTTATTTTTTTATATTGTTATAAAATAAATAATAAATATTATATCACATAACATTAACAGTTAAAATACATATAATACTATATTTCATAACGTTGCAAAATAATTATCTAAATTAATTACTTTATTAATTATAAGTCATAATTTTATTTGCTGAATTTTTGATATCTTATAAAACTTTATATAGAGTTAATATAAANAACTAATAATAAAAAATGCTGAGAATGTAAACTATCAATGCAAAAAATTTCAGACCAAGAACTTTAAAATTGACGAAATAATAGATGCTTAAACTCAAACATTTAATATTTTAAAATGTTTAAGTTTAAGCGTCTATTATTTCATCAATTTTGAAGTTCTTGGTCTGAAATTTTTTGCATTGATAGTTTACATTCTCAGCATTTTTTATTATTAGTTCGTTTTCAACATTTACTTATTAAAATAAAAAGTTTTATAAGTAGCAACGATTGTGAATTATTTTTGATTTTATTTTTTTATATTGTTATAAAATAAATAATAAATATTATATCACATAACATTAACAGTTAAAATACATATAATACTATATTTCATAACGTTGCAAAATAATTATCTAAATTAATTACTTTATTAATTATAAGTCATAATTTTATTTGCTGAATTTTTGATATCTTATAAAACTTTATATAGAGTTAATATAAAAAACATTTGCATAGAATTAATCAAAATCTTGTAGATCTTTTATCACATATATATAGATTGTTTAGGTCCTATTATTTTATTATTTATATTTTCTATAAATCAAAATTTTTATAAACTATTGATGAAACTGTTTCTCCAGTTTCATCACTAATTTCACCACATTTCATCAATATCATCAGTTTCACCATTATTATATATATCACCAATATTATTTTTTTCACCAGGTGCATAAATTATCTTCAAGTTGCACCTTTGATGCACCAGTTACACCAGTGTCATTGGTGAAATTAGGTAGTTTCACCATTATCTCTAGTATTAATTATTAAATAATACTCATTAAATTATAATCGTATAGATCATAAAAAAATGTCTTATTTCGAGATAATACACAATATATCGCTATTTTTAATATCGCATTTATTATTAAATAATACTCATTAAATTATTATTAAATTATCATTAAATTATCATTAAATTATTATTAAATTATTATTAAATTATAATTAAATTATCATCATATTAATTATAAAACAAAGCTTTATTCAAAATACAAAAAAACTCCTCTGAATACATCTCCTCTAAATGCATAACTC
Source organism: Diversispora epigaea (assembly GCA_003547095.1). NCBI lineage: Eukaryota > Fungi > Glomeromycota > Glomeromycetes > Diversisporales > Diversisporaceae > Diversispora > Diversispora epigaea. Next base: position 75,245 of record PQFF01000094.1, on the reverse strand, counting down.
CTCTTAATGTATATTATAGGTATGGTCCCATGGTAGGACATACAATTTACATGGTGAGTTTGACTGTAATACACAATATACAATATATTGCCATTTTTAATCATCGTATTCATTAAAACACACAATATATTGCTATTTTTAATCATCGTATTTATTAAATAATGATTATTAAATTATTAAATACATAAGATAAAGCATCTAATAATTTAATAAAATAGTAAGAAAAAATAAAAATTTTAATATATAATTTTTTACAATAAATAATTTTATTTTTGTATTAAATATTTATTATATTTTACGAAAATTTCTACTATATGTCGTAACAAAATAAATAAATATGATTTCTTTGTTTACATGTGACAAAAAAGAAATATAATATCTTTCGTTATGCTCCAAACAAAAAAAAATAATAATAAATATAATCGTTATATATATATCGATCTATAATATAGTGTATTGCAAACTATAAGAGTTGATCTTTTATACGATACACACTATTATAATTAATAATGTTCTTGAACAATCTATTATATAATTATTAATACTGATATTTCGTATAACGATACGTTATATAACGTTATTAGTATATATCGTTCATAATACGTTCTAGAACAGATCGTTTTAGAACGTTATTAATACTGATAGTTCGCAAACTGTACTAGAACGATCTGTTATATAATGTTATTAATACTTATCGTTCGTAAAACGTTATAGAACAGATCATTCTAGAACGTAACGTTTGTAATATGCAATAAAATGACATATATTAAACGCAATAAATACTTTTCGTACTTATTGCATACTAAAACGCTTTTATATAATTCCTGATATACATAGTTAAAATTTAAAACTTTTATTATTTTTGTATATACAGTTAGACCTGTATATAATCACACTTTATATAATCACATTATATAAAAACCTATATATAATCACCGATTTTATGAGAGCATAGGGAAAGTCTAGATTTTGATCAACGTGTTACTATACGTGTTGCCCAAATCCCAAATAATTTGGGATTTGGGACGCCAAAATGCACAAATTACTAGTATTTGGGATTTGGGATTTCAGCAAAAGATACTAATTGTAATTTGGGATTTGGGATTTGGGATTTCAGTATTTGGGATTTCGGCATTTGAATTTTGAATTTGGGCGGCAGGTATAGTGTTACACAAGTATTTATACTTATTTTACAATAAGGTTCAATTGAATTTTGGTCGCTCATATAACAAGTCACCAGAATGACTACTTAATAGATGATGAAACTTTATTATTGTATTCTTTGAAACTATTTCTTCGTTCCCTCTATTTAGATCCAATAAGATCCAATTTTTGGGAAAGTTTATATAGAAGACATTTTTTATAGTAATAGACTATATAGACGAGTAATGTAAGTAATGTTTAATTATTTTTAAATTTTTTTATTAAAACTATTATTTTAATATAAACTTTTATTAAATTTTATGACTACTTTTGAACTATTTTATTAAATTTCAAATAATAATTACAAGTATTTAAGTATTTAATTATTTCAAGTATTTGAATATTTGAGATCTCGAGATCTCATGTTCCAGAGTTTATATAAAAAAATATTTGTTTTAATAATGTTATATACCTTTATTAAATTTATAGAATCTGTAATAACACGTATACATATATTTAAATTCTATGTAATATCTTAAACATCTTTTATAAAAACTCGGATATTTTTGATATTTTTTAAAGTTCGATTAAAGATAATTTTCTTTAATCACCTGATCTGAATCTTAAATTTCTATTCGTTTAAATATTATTTGATCAGTCACGTTACTATTGATCATCATCCAATAAAAACAAACTAGCCCTATGCTTTTTATGAGATTCAGTGCATAATAATACTATGTAAAAAAACCTATTTATAATCACCATATAAATATAATTACTTACTAAAAGAACCAATACCTAGTAATACTATATAAAAAAACCTATACATGTCGTCAAAACTATTGAATTGAGTCAGACGTAAGGGTGGAAGGCTCAATTGATATGAAGGCTGGCTCAATAATTGCGCCTTTGGCTAATTAATTTTGCGCCAGCTAAATTCTGGCTAAATTTTGGCTCAAAGGCTAATTAAATTGCGCCGGCTAAATTCTGGCTCAAAGGCTAATTAATTTTTTTCTGGCTAAATTCAGGCGCAATTTTGGTCACGTGACAAAAGGTTGATCAGATAAAATTATTAATTAATTTTACCGATATTAACATTTTAATATATTGTTTTAAAATAGCTATAATTTGNTAATTATAAGTCATAATTTTATTTGCTGAATTTTTGATATCTTATAAAACTTTATATAGAGTTAATATAAAAAACATTTGCATAGAATTAATCAAAATCTTGTAGATCTTTTATCACATATATATAGATTGTTTAGGTCCTATTATTTTATTATTTATATTTTCTATAAATCAAAATTTTTATAAACTATTGATGAAACTGTTTCTCCAGTTTCATCACTAATTTCACCACATTTCATCAATATCATCAGTTTCACCATTATTATATATATCACCAATATTATTTTTTTCACCAGGTGCATAAATTATCTTCAAGTTGCACCTTTGATGCACCAGTTACACCAGTGTCATTGGTGAAATTAGGTAGTTTCACCATTATCTCTAGTATTAATTATTAAATAATACTCATTAAATTATAATCGTATAGATCATAAAAAAATGTCTTATTTCGAGATAATACACAATATATCGCTATTTTTAATATCGCATTTATTATTAAATAATACTCATTAAATTATTATTAAATTATCATTAAATTATCATTAAATTATTATTAAATTATTATTAAATTATAATTAAATTATCATCATATTAATTATAAAACAAAGCTTTATTCAAAATACAAAAAAACTCCTCTGAATACATCTCCTCTAAATGCATAACTCCTCTTAATGTATATTATAGGTATGGTCCCATGGTAGGACATACAATTTACATGGTGAGTTTGACTGTAATACACAATATACAATATATTGCCATTTTTAATCATCGTATTCATTAAAACACACAATATATTGCTATTTTTAATCATCGTATTTATTAAATAATGATTATTAAATTATTAAATACATAAGATAAAGCATCTAATAATTTAATAAAATAGTAAGAAAAAATAAAAATTTTAATATATAATTTTTTACAATAAATAATTTTATTTTTGTATTAAATATTTATTATATTTTACGAAAATTTCTACTATATGTCGTAACAAAATAAATAAATATGATTTCTTTGTTTACATGTGACAAAAAAGAAATATAATATCTTTCGTTATGCTCCAAACAAAAAAAAATAATAATAAATATAATCGTTATATATATATCGATCTATAATATAGTGTATTGCAAACTATAAGAGTTGATCTTTTATACGATACACACTATTATAATTAATAATGTTCTTGAACAATCTATTATATAATTATTAATACTGATATTTCGTATAACGATACGTTATATAACGTTATTAGTATATATCGTTCATAATACGTTCTAGAACAGATCGTTTTAGAACGTTATTAATACTGATAGTTCGCAAACTGTACTAGAACGATCTGTTATATAATGTTATTAATACTTATCGTTCGTAAAACGTTATAGAACAGATCATTCTAGAACGTAACGTTTGTAATATGCAATAAAATGACATATATTAAACGCAATAAATACTTTTCGTACTTATTGCATACTAAAACGCTTTTATATAATTCCTGATATACATAGTTAAAATTTAAAACTTTTATTATTTTTGTATATACAGTTAGACCTGTATATAATCACACTTTATATAATCACATTATATAAAAACCTATATATAATCACCGATTTTATGAGAGCATAGGGAAAGTCTAGATTTTGATCAACGTGTTACTATACGTGTTGCCCAAATCCCAAATAATTTGGGATTTGGGACGCCAAAATGCACAAATTACTAGTATTTGGGATTTGGGATTTCAGCAAAAGATACTAATTGTAATTTGGGATTTGGGATTTGGGATTTCAGTATTTGGGATTTCGGCATTTGAATTTTGAATTTGGGCGGCAGGTATAGTGTTACACAAGTATTTATACTTATTTTACAATAAGGTTCAATTGAATTTTGGTCGCTCATATAACAAGTCACCAGAATGACTACTTAATAGATGATGAAACTTTATTATTGTATTCTTTGAAACTATTTCTTCGTTCCCTCTATTTAGATCCAATAAGATCCAATTTTTGGGAAAGTTTATATAGAAGACATTTTTTATAGTAATAGACTATATAGACGAGTAATGTAAGTAATGTTTAATTATTTTTAAATTTTTTTATTAAAACTATTATTTTAATATAAACTTTTATTAAATTTTATGACTACTTTTGAACTATTTTATTAAATTTCAAATAATAATTACAAGTATTTAAGTATTTAATTATTTCAAGTATTTGAATATTTGAGATCTCGAGATCTCATGTTCCAGAGTTTATATAAAAAAATATTTGTTTTAATAATGTTATATACCTTTATTAAATTTATAGAATCTGTAATAACACGTATACATATATTTAAATTCTATGTAATATCTTAAACATCTTTTATAAAAACTCGGATATTTTTGATATTTTTTAAAGTTCGATTAAAGATAATTTTCTTTAATCACCTGATCTGAATCTTAAATTTCTATTCGTTTAAATATTATTTGATCAGTCACGTTACTATTGATCATCATCCAATAAAAACAAACTAGCCCTATGCTTTTTATGAGATTCAGTGCATAATAATACTATGTAAAAAAACCTATTTATAATCACCATATAAATATAATTACTTACTAAAAGAACCAATACCTAGTAATACTATATAAAAAAACCTATACATGTCGTCAAAACTATTGAATTGAGTCAGACGTAAGGGTGGAAGGCTCAATTGATATGAAGGCTGGCTCAATAATTGCGTCTTTGGCTAATTAATTTTGCGCCAGCTAAATTCTGGCTAAATTCTGGCTCAAAGGCTAATTAATTTTTTTCTGGCTAAATTCAGGCGCAATTTTGGTCACGTGACAAAAGGTTGATCAGATAAAATTATTAATTAATTTTACCGATATTAACATTTTAATATATTGTTTTAAAATAGCTATAACTTGGTCAATTTTAATGTTACAGAAATGAAATATATATCATCTTGTAGCTAAGAACCAGATTTTTCGATCTGTCATAGGAATATCATAGGAGAAAATCGCTCCTAGTTACGTAAAATTGATTTGAAATTAAAGCTAAAATTAATTATTTTTAAAAATTTAAAAATAATTATTTAATAAATTTTATAATTGCGCCAGCCAATCAGAATTGCGCCATTATTTAGCCTTTGCGCCAGAATTTAGCCATTGCACCTGATTGCGCCGTGGCTAAATTCCGGGCTCAATTGGCTAAATTAAATCTGGCTAAATTCCTGGCTCAATTCGTATTGCGCCTACCATCCCTAGTCAGACGCAATTAAAATTGAGAAAAATTGGAGTTGAGTCAAGTAGGGATGGTAGGCGCAATACGAATTGAGCCAGGAATTTAGCCAGATTTAATTTAGCCAATTGAGCCCGGAATTTAGCCACGGCGCAATCAGGTGCAATGGCTAAATTCTGGCGCAAAGGCTAAATAATGGCGCAATTCTGATTGGCTGGCGCAATTATAAAATTTATTAAATAATTATTTTTAAATTTTTAAAAATAATTAATTTTA
>PQFF01000094.1:28274-69210 GCA_003547095.1 Diversispora epigaea | reverse complement strand
AAATTGCGCCTGAATTTAGCCAGAAAAAAATTAATTAGCCTTTGAGCCAGAATTTAGCCGGCGCAATTTAATTAGCCTTTGAGCCAAAATTTAGCCAGAATTTAGCTGGCGCAAAATTAATTAGCCAAAGGCGCAATTATTGAGCCAGCCTTCATATCAATTGAGCCTTCCACCCTTAGAGTCAAGGCAAATTTTGATTTTTACTAGTAATTGACACAATTAGTTGAATCAAAGCTAAATTAGTTTTGACGACATGTATAAAAAAACCTTTATAAAATCACTTTTTTTATAATCACCAAAATTTTTTTAGGTCCCGAGGTGATAATTATATACAGGTCTAACTGTATCAAGATATAAAGAAAAATGTAAACAATAGCAATGAATCAAATGGCCAATTTATATTATTATCCATTTTTAACCTATTTTGAATTTTATAATAATGTCTTAACAATATTTTTCATTAGTATTTTGAGACTTTCGTCAAAATTTATACTTACTATTAAATAAATTTTGAATAAAATCACAGATTTATAACACATTACTGGTGACAATAGATAATTATTAAAAAAAGTATTATTTCCAATATGAAAATAATGTAATACAAATTATTTATTATCTTGAAAAAAAAGATAACTTTGATAATATTCTCCAGTTGTACCAATTGGTTAGAATTGTCAGGAATTGTAAATTCTTCAAATTGATCTACAATATATAGATCATTAACGCAATGCATTAAATAAAAGTAAAAAGTTTTTTTTACACAAATGGAAATTAGAAATGTCGAATTTAAATAAAAATAATGAAACAGAATATGCTCTAAATTATTACTTACTATAAATGATAATTTCAAATGTTTCAGTATTATTAATGTCATTTTTATCAATTTCTTGTTGACTGAACATTTGTCATAATCAGAAGAAATCAAATTGCATGACTGTTGATTTAACCAGGAAAAAATAAGAAACTATCTCCAATTTCCTACTCACATTTTAAAACTTTTTCTCGATTTTCTGTTATTTTTTTATCATCACATATGTAGGCATTATTTACAACTTCTCCAAACTCTACTAAAAGTCAATACTGTTTGTCTTGATTATCAATACAGCATCATGTTCCCATCCAACAGAACATTATTGTCCTGATGGTCTTGCCAAGTTTTTCTGAACTTTACAATCTGTGTTTTCAATTTCACCTCTTGTTAAGCAATAAAATTTACATTAGTATCTTATAAATATCTTTTCAAGAGGTAGAACATTACAAAAGAAAACCTACATTTTCATATGAATAACATTGTTTATGTCTAGGAAGACATCCTCTATAATATGATTTACAATTTTATCTCTATAGGCGTATTTGGATAAGCCACCATCGTGTGGATTTATAGATATTTGGAAGCATAATAAACTATAATATAATAAAGTTAATGTATAACGTATCCAAAAAAACAGAACCAAAAAATTACACTTACAATGTATTATAAATTGACTTAATCCATTGTGTAGGCCATTCTTCAGTAAAACTATATGTGTCATAATTGACAATGGAGCTTTCATCAAATAAAACGGCAACTTTGTTCAAATTTACGTTGTAGCCAGATGTTATTTTATTGATGCCATCACTGTACTTTTTCAGTAACGCATTAACATTCTCATTCAATCCGCTACCAATAGGTAACATTGTCTCAGCCTGAAAAAATCAATGTTAAGTTTGTTTATTAAAAATAATACATACATGATAAGATCACAAACCTCTTGCCAATTCTTTTCAAGCTTTGCCCATTTTTCTTTAGTAAATTTTGATTTGATCGGATTACAATCATTTTCTTCCGGTAGGAAAACAATCTTATATCAAGCGATTCCACCAATATTCATAAGTCTTTTAATAATTAGATTCTGTAACAAGAAAACAATTTTTTAAATAATGAATCTTATAAATAAAGGAGATATGCATATCAGACCTCTGATGACGCCATTTCTTCATGATGCTCACCTACATCTTGGTTCAAAGAGGGATTGTTGTTGACAACCTAATGCATTTCACACAACCGTCAGTAATCTCTCACAGTTGAATTTCAAAAGTTATATACTGACTTTTTTTGTTGGTATCTCATTTTCTTTACTAATCTGTATATGACTACGATTGCATGACACAAGCTGAATATTCATTCCCGTATTAATCATCTTTTCGTGAAGAACTTTTTCAACATCAAGCCATAGTTTATCCATATCGCTTCTTGCATTACGTTGATTCTTGTTCTTGATGCAATAAAAAATTACTATCAGTTTCTAAAATACTTTCAGTGTATTAACTAGAGATGACGGCGAAATTAAACCAGTGGTGCACCAAGTTTCCCAAGTTTCTCCAGTGGTGCACCAAGTTTCCCAAGTTTCTCCAGTGGTGCACCAAGTTTTATCGTGCCGAGAAAACCAAAACGATCAAAAGATCATCAGAGGGGTGGAAAGAAGAACACGCACCTCCTAGTTATGGATGTCGCACCACAATCGATCGAAAAGAACATCAGAAGGACAACGAAAAGTTGTGTCTTCCTAGATTGTGGACTCCCGCAATCGTCAAAAAGAATACTGCGGAGGACATTCCTGTATAGAAGAAAGTACTTGCCCGAAAATCGGCTAAAAGTGCATTAGCTTTCCAGATTTTTGAGATATCCGAACTTCGGTGAGCAATCGCGTGGAGACTTTTAAAAGTGTATCCGTAGCCTTGGAATAAGTTAGATCTTTATCCTTTCTGTGAGTGTCGATCCAACTTTTATGAAACTGATAAATCGACCAGTCCTTAACAGGAGTATCGTCAAATTAACTATTCCATGAATTAGCCATAGTGAGTGTTGTTAAGAAAGAAAAAGAAAAAATTATTTGAAATAAAGGGAACGCGTCAGTATTTGTACGATGATCGCCCGATGATTTTCTGTGATTCAACACACAGAACGCGTTTTATATATTAAAAATTCAAATTATATAAAAGTACAGAGCAAAGTCATATTCAATTTTGACAAAACTTATTCTGTTTTTATAATTATTATTACTATATACAAGGAAAAAGTTGTAAACAGCATTCTTCTAAAATTTTGAATAAAGTAATATTAACACTGTATTGGTCAAATTAATTGTAAAGTATTGAAAAAATGTGATGACAAAAGTGAAATTATGCAAGATCATCCAAGCCAATAACAATTCCGAATCAATTCTGCTATTACTTCTGAATTACAAACCCAAGAATCTTCTGATGAATTAGAATTTGTTCGTAAATTACATTCTGCGTATCAATATGTTTTAATATTGCTTTTATTATAATTTCATATATATTAATACAAATATAAAATGTGTATGTACATTAATAAAAATAGATAATATAGAAATTTAAATTTTTGAAAGGAAAAATATATTAAATAAATAATAAAAATAAATAAAATCGATTAAGGAAATTTTATTAAAAGTAAAACTGTTGAAGTATCGCTCAGGGGATAGTTAAATTAATGGTTAGTTACACAATGGTAGTAATTTTGAAATTTAACAGTTAATTTTTGTCCAAAGTAACAAGATTCCATTGGTTATAAAAAAAATAATAAAAAAAATAAAAAAAATAAAAAACATGATGTCCAATAGGTGTATAAATTATACATGTCAAAATTTAAAGCTCTTGACTCAATTAATTGCATCGTTACCAAAGTTAACTATAATATATATACAAAATAAAAAAATATTTTTACATTTATTTATTATTAATATTAATTATTACTATATATTTAGTTTAAGGGTAATGTTATTCCTCACTCGGATGAGATAAAATATTACTTTCATGTGATGATTACTCAGGTGAAAAATATATATATGTGTGTGTGACAATTATAAGTGAGAAATTCACCGTGGTGAAGAATAACTTTTCTCTAATAAATAAATAATAATGATAAATAATAATAAAAGTAATAAAAATTATATAAATGAATGTTTATAATTCATTTCGGAAACAAGTTGATCATTAATTTTTGTTTGTGAAGAAGCATTCGACATTGAAGAAGTATCACTACCACGTCGTGATTGACTTAAATGAGCCAATTCGGGTACTCTGTTATTATTAATATTATTGTCATTGTTATCGTTATTGTTATCATTATTGTTATTGCAATCTAAAAGTTCCACGATATCTCCTCTTTCTTCTTCCAAAGATGATGATGATGATGATTTATCTTCATTGGAATTTTCACTTTCATCAATTATCACACTAAATTTATTATTATTATTATTATTCCTTATTTTCAATCCAATATTATTATTCATAATTGACATCCGACGATTATTATAATTATTATAATTATAATTATTATGATTATTATAATTACTATAACTATTATACCTATTACTATAATTGCTGTTATTATTATTGTTATAATTATCATTATCATTAATATTAATATTATTATTATTATTATTATTATTATCATTTTCAGAACCAGTCACCATATTAGCCCATTCAAAAAATGTCAATCTTTGCATTGAAACAACTACAAATTTTCCTTTATCAAGTTGAAATGAAGCGGTTTGTTGTTGCCTACATGAAGGTTCTCTTATCCAAGGTGAAGGAGGTGAATATATTGATCGATGTCGAAATGAATATCTTGAAGAAGTAGAAACAGCCTGCGTTTCTTGTCGAGGTGAAATTGGAAATTGTAATGATGGAAGATTATTACGATTTCTGTTATTATTATAGTTGTTGTAATTGTTGTAATTGTTGTAATTGTTGTAATTGTTGTAATTGTTGTAATTGTTATTACCACCATTATTACCATTACCATTGTTATTGTTATTATTATTATTATTATTATTATTATAATTATTATTATTATTGTAATTATTATTATTATTATTATTATTATTATTATTATATAACCATTGATCAGTTGGATCCCTTCCTTCAATAACTTTAACAATTTCAGCATCAACAGTAATTAAATAAGATTGAGCAATGGTAGCAAAACATAATAAACCATCAAGTATTGAAACATCAACCTTATTAAATTTAAAGGAATTCAATACATATATTCCATTATATAAAAAGTCAATAGTTAATCTTAAAAAATTCCAGTACAAAACTGCGGTGAATAAAGTTCTTTTTGGTGTTTTTCGTCCAATTATTGAATCAAGTGTTGCTGCGTTTCGATTTCCATCATTTAAAATTTGAATTAATCTAACAGTAAAGAAACTATCAATAATAAAATCAATTCCAATATAACTCAATTGTATAATTAAAAATCCATATTTTCCTTCATTATCACATTTTCTTGGATCTGATAAATTTGGTTTAAGATATGCTAATAAAATAATCTAGAAAACAATATAAATAAATAAAAAAATTAATATAAATATAAAAAAAAATATATATAATAATATAACTAATAATAATAATAATAATAACAATAATATAACCAACAAATAAATAAATAAAAATCATGACAACATACATTTAAAATTGTTCTTGTTGCATATAGACCAAAACTAATCGATCTATCCCAAGTGGAATATTCAATTTGTTTTAATCTCCATAATAAAAATCCTCCCAATGCTTGTCGATAAAAAAAATTAGCAAAAACTGATAAATAAACCAAAATTGTACATTGAGTTTGAGTGAACTCAATTGTTGATAATATTTCGAAAGTATATAAAATTATTGATCTGGCCACTCCACTAAAATTAAATATTATTTTTAACATATTTGATATATGCGCTTGTCCATCTCGATATAATAATATTGATACGAAGGAATTATGAAAAAATGTCTATTTTAAATGAGAAATAATAATAAAAACTGTTAGCATTGAATGATAAATAATAATAAAATAAAATAATGACGAAATAAATAACAATAATAATAATGATGAATGATAAAATAGTATAAAAAAAAATAGGGATAAAATACCATCGATGAAAGACCTAATAAGAAAGTCGAGAACAACTGAGCGAGTCCATCTTTCATTATGAAATACAAAATAAAAATTTACAAATGCCAATGTTTTTATATATAAATAAAATGGTGTTCAACACAATTTAAATAAAAAAAAAAAATTAAAAAAAATAAATAAATATATAAATAAATATATTCGCGAAGGTGCGAAGGTGGATAATAAATAAAAATAAATAAATAATAAATAATAAATAATAAATATTTGAACCGAGAATTTTATTTAATTCATATGACTTTTTATTTAATAATTCAAAGAAGAAAATGAAAAAAAAAAAAAAANTGATAATATTTCGAAAGTATATAAAATTATTGATCTGGCCACTCCACTAAAATTAAATATTATTTTTAACATATTTGATATATGCGCTTGTCCATCTCGATATAATAATATTGATACGAAGGAATTATGAAAAAATGTCTATTTTAAATGAGAAATAATAATAAAAACTGTTAGCATTGAATGATAAATAATAATAAAATAAAATAATGACGAAATAAATAACAATAATAATAATGATGAATGATAAAATAGTATAAAAAAAAATAGGGATAAAATACCATCGATGAAAGACCTAATAAGAAAGTCGAGAACAACTGAGCGAGTCCATCTTTCATTATGAAATACAAAATAAAAATTTACAAATGCCAATGTTTTTATATATAAATAAAATGGTGTTCAACACAATTTAAATAAAAAAAAAAAATTAAAAAAAATAAATAAATATATAAATAAATATATTCGCGAAGGTGCGAAGGTGGATAATAAATAAAAATAAATAAATAATAAATAATAAATAATAAATATTTGAACCGAGAATTTTATTTAATTCATATGACTTTTTATTTAATAATTCAAAGAAGAAAATGAAAAAAAAAAAAAAAGAAGGAAATGATATTTATTAAAACGGAAAATGAATCAAAAAAAAAAATCGAGTTTCATTTATACTTTATTCTCATTCCATTTAGTATTCATTTAGTATATAAAAAAAGATTTATTGTTTTATCTAACTATATTTAACCTAAATCTATTTACAAAAATAACTTTTTAAACAATTCTAAATGGAAATAGATCAACCTTGGGGATAAACAACTTAACATTTCACAAAAAAGTTTACAATTCAATTATTACCAAAATTATTGTCACGATATAACGATTACAATGGACAGTTTATTATAATTTATATGATTTATATATTTATTTCTTTATTAGTGTGATATGTATTTGTATTTGTATGTGATAAATCATGTCTAAATTATATTTATATCACATATATATATATCTATATATCTATCTAACACACTTTACTTCTGACGCTTATTATTTTAAAACTGTGCAAACTGTGCAAACTATGCGTTCTCCTATAAACAAAAATAATATTTCAAACAATAGATTATTATTATCTCCCATATTATTATTATTATTATTATTATTATTTATTATTTATTATTATATTATTATTTATTATTATTATATTATTATTATTATTAATACTATTACTATTATTATTATAATAATTATTATTATTATTACTATTATTATTATAATTATTACTATTATTGTTTTTGGCGTTTTTTTATTATTATTAATAAATAAAAAATCCGGTATTAAAGTTTTTTTTTATTATACCATAAAGAGAAAATAGAAGAATTTAGTGAGACATTCACACAGTTAAATGGCGAACAATTGTACATCGATATTATGGATACGAAGGTACAAGAAACAAGAAACAAAAACATTTCAACATAAAAAATATCATTCAAATATCGTTCATTGTATTTGAAATAAATAATAGTGACATTTACTAAAGATAATTTATATTATTTATAGAAGAGAAGAAAATCCGTTATTATTGGCTATTATTGTCTTTTATTAATTATTATTGGTTATTATGATTGATTATTATGATTTATTATTATTATTGACTTTTATTAATTATTATTGACTATTATTGATTATTATTATTGATTATTACAGTTATTATTGCACTAAGCAAATTAACTTTCAAATTAAATCTAATATTCTGCACGATTCTGCAAGGATAATAATAGTTCAAGCAGCTTATCAGTTATGTGAGTTTATTTGACCAGCATATTATATTATAATTATAATAAAATAGTTTAATGAAAAGTATAATTAGTATGTAATAACTATTTTAAGCAATTCCAATATATGTATTTATTATTTATATTTCTAAATTTCTATGTTTCTATATTTTCGTAACTTCTTGTAGTGAAGATTCACCTTAATCTATTATCATTATTTTTTTGATTTTTTGATTTTCTTTCACACATTACCAATTATATCTTTCCATTTGTTTTTTTGTCTTTATAAAATCTATTGTAAATTCGGAATAATTATAATTTACATTAGCCATAATAATAATAATAATTTTTGTGAATTTTTTTTTTTTTAAAAAAAAAACGTCATATTGCATTGAAAGTATTAAATGGAACCATAGGAAGGTGATATGGAAAGAAGGAATTGATTACATATTCCGGAGTAAATTTTTAGCATGATATTTGTGGGGTATGCAAATCATTATACATGAATAATAATTTAGAATTTTTGATATACGGTTTTAATCATAGAGGATCCTAGTTCTCAATCAGATATACATAATAAAAAGCTAGAAGTTGGTTATGTTTAATTCATAATAAATAAACTAGAGGTAGTTCTTCCTATTTCTTTTTATTGATATTCATTTTTATCTGTATATAATCATAATATGAGAAGGATCAAAAAAGTTAGGTAATGCAGATCGTGACAAATTATCATTTCTAAATATTCACGCACGTGAAAATAAACTAGAATAAAAAGGGCTAAATTGTTAGAAATAATAGAAAAAAATGATAATCATTCACACCCTTTAAATGATATTATTATGATATTCCATAAAACACATTTATTTCAAAGAATATTATTAATACCTTTAGTAACTGTTTCCAAAACTTCTTTTTCGAGACTTTTAAATTATAAATTAAAATATGTAAAAAATATAAGACATTATAAAACAAATAATTCTCATGCACAAGATACAATTTTTGCACTATCTACAGCACAAGGTAAAGCAGGAATCGCTATTATTCGCATTTCCGGGCCTAATGCTTCCCAGGTATTTGTCTCGTAATTTTATATATTTGACTTATTTTAAGGAATCATGATATAATATTTATTTTTATTAACATTTTATAGGCGTTAAGGGAAATGGTATCTTTAAAAAAAAATTTTCCAATCCCACGTAAAGCCACTGGAAGATTAATTGTTCACCCAATTACTGGTGAAATGCTTGATCACGGGCTTGTCTTGTGGTTTCCAGGTAATTTTTACGAATCATGTGTCAAAATTAAAGTTTATCTCGTGATTTACTCATTTTTTATTTATTTATTTATTTATTCAGGACCAAATAGTTATACTGGTGAAGATATTGCAGAATTTCATATACATGGTGGTACTTCGGTAGTAAGAGGTGTTTTAGATGCACTTGGTAGTATTGAAGGGTTTAGGCATGCTGAATGTGGTGAATTCACTCATAGGTAATAGATGATATTTCTAAATCCAGCAACAATTGAATTTTTTTAAATAATTTGGTTTGGTTATAGAGCTTTTGATAATGATAAACTTGATCTCACTGAAGTTGAGGGAATTGCTGATTTGTTGAATGCTGAGACTGAAGCACAAAGGAGATTGGCTTTACGACAGGCTCAAGTACAAGAACATCTATTCATATCTGTAAATATTAAATGCTTATCATTTATTTTTATTTATTTATTTTTTAAAATAAATTTTTAAGGGAGGACTAAAACATTTATATGATACTTGGAGACAACAGTTAATTGAAAATATGGCATTTGTTGAAGCTGTAATTGACTTTGGTGAAGATGAAAATA
This sequence comes from Diversispora epigaea, assembly GCA_003547095.1. Taxonomy (NCBI): domain Eukaryota; kingdom Fungi; phylum Glomeromycota; class Glomeromycetes; order Diversisporales; family Diversisporaceae; genus Diversispora; species Diversispora epigaea. The sequence goes on along the minus strand of PQFF01000094.1, from coordinate 59,346 downwards.
TTGAAGATGGAGTGTTAAATCAAGGTAATTGAATTGATTAAATAACAACAACAACAACAACAACAACAATAATAATAACAATGACAATAATAACAATGAAAATAATAACAATGAAAATAATAACAATGACAATAATAACAACAATAATGATAACAATAATAACAATACAATAATAGAATAATAACAATAATATAACAATAATAACAATGAAAATAATAACAATGACAATAATAACAACAATAATGATAACAATAATAACAATACAATAATAGAATAATAANCAGTTGCCGTGAAAAAAAAATTGCTTGTCCTCACGTGGAAAGATTCAGAATCTCAAGATACAAAGGTAATTAAAAAAAAAAAGTTAAAAAACAATTTCAGTTTTCTATGTTTCATGATAATCATGATAATCATTATCATTATAATTAATTAATAATAATAACAATTTTATAGGAACTTTTACCCCCGGATAAGGTTCGAACAATGGCATGGGTTAGCTCTAGCAAAATATGTCTTGGGTTGGCAAATGAATATGCACTAATGGACGTCAACACTGGCGCGCTCACCGAACTATTTGCACCATCCAGTACGCCTAGTAGTACATCCTTTAGTTATATGGGAATGATAGGATCAAAGGTTAGCAAACCTATGGTGACAAAACTACCGAATGATGAAATTCTTTTGGCTAAAGATAGTAAGAATCCAAATTATTGTTATTATTAATTTTTCATATAATAATAATAATAATAATAATAATAATAATAATAATAATAATAATAATAATAATAATAATAATAATAATAATAATAATAATAATAATAATAATAATAATAATAATAATAAATCAATTATTCTATTTATCAACTTTAAACTTTTTAAAGTGAATGAAAGAATAAAACATTTGGTGAGTATAATACAAAATCATATGAATGATAACCGTAGAGGTGAAATTTTACGGGATGGCATACATGTGACTATTATGGGTCCTCCCAATGTTGGAAAGAGTAGTTTTTTAAATTATTTGGGTAAAATATTAAATTATTGAAATTATTGAAATTATTGTACATCTTTTCTTTTTCTTTTTTCAAAATAAAATCTTTTTATCATAACATAACAATTTTCAATTTTTTGGTAAATAATATTTTAACCAACATTTTCTTTTCTTTATTATTATTATATTATATTGAGTTAGCTCAGAGGCAAGCTGCAATTGTATCGCCTATCCCTGGCACAACAAGAGATATAATTGAAATTTCCTTAAATATTGGGGGTTATCCAATTATTATTGGTGATACTGCCGGATTGAGAAAATCTGATGATATTATTGAAATGGAAGGAATCACAAGAGCCAAAAATATGTATGAATTACTTATTTACTCCTATCTTATAATTTAATAATTAAATAATTAAATAATAAAACTAAAGAATTCCATTAATTCATATTTTGAATTTCTTTGGTGGATGAATTTTTTTTAGCATACTTTCTGCTGAAATAAAAATATGCATTCTCTCAAGTGTTGATGTCTTTAATTCAAAGAATAATATTTTATTTAATTTAGATCCAATGATTTATGATGCTATGGATAAAGATACGATCCTTATTCTAAATAAAACTGATCTATTAAATAAAACTGAACTATCCTATTTGAAAGAAATATTTACAGAAGTAGTTCCTACAGATTATATTTTTTGTTTGTCATGTATTACTGGGGAAGGTATTAAAGAATTTCTAGAATTTTTTGTAACCTCTTTAAGACACAAGTATGAATTTATTTATTTTCAACTTCTTTTTTTTTTTTTTTCCATAAAATTCCTCCAATATTGAAACAACTAATCTACAAATTACAAACTCTATTAAAAAACAGATATGACGATTCCACCTCCCAAGTTGCATTGATCACTCAAGCTCGACACCGTGAACATCTTAATGAATGTGTAAAAGGTCTACGGAATTTTCTTGGTAGGCGTTGTAATTATTATTATTATAATTATTTTTATTATTTTTTTTTTTTTATCTATGAACAAGAATTCTCCAAATGGTTAAAATTTTATGCCATNATTAATTCATATTTTGAATTTCTTTGGTGGATGAATTTTTTTTAGCATACTTTCTGCTGAAATAAAAATATGCATTCTCTCAAGTGTTGATGTCTTTAATTCAAAGAATAATATTTTATTTAATTTAGATCCAATGATTTATGATGCTATGGATAAAGATACGATCCTTATTCTAAATAAAACTGATCTATTAAATAAAACTGAACTATCCTATTTGAAAGAAATATTTACAGAAGTAGTTCCTACAGATTATATTTTTTGTTTGTCATGTATTACTGGGGAAGGTATTAAAGAATTTCTAGAATTTTTTGTAACCTCTTTAAGACACAAGTATGAATTTATTTATTTTCAACTTCTTTTTTTTTTTTTTTCCATAAAATTCCTCCAATATTGAAACAACTAATCTACAAATTACAAACTCTATTAAAAAACAGATATGACGATTCCACCTCCCAAGTTGCATTGATCACTCAAGCTCGACACCGTGAACATCTTAATGAATGTGTAAAAGGTCTACGGAATTTTCTTGGTAGGCGTTGTAATTATTATTATTATAATTATTTTTATTATTTTTTTTTTTTTATCTATGAACAAGAATTCTCCAAATGGTTAAAATTTTATGCCATTCTTGAAAATTATATTGTAGTTCAAAATGATTTAGTCCTAGCAGCAGAAGAATTAAGATATGCGACTAACGCATTAGGAAAAATCACTGGTCGAGTCAGCGTTGATGAAATATTGAGTGTTATATTTCAACAATTTTGCATTGGAAAATGAAAAATTGAAAACAAAAACTTTAAAAATAGCAATGAATTTGGATGATGATTATCATAGATAACATTTCGAAAGATTTTACCAATGAATTTCAACAATGATTCTTTAATGCGTCTTTTTCTGCATTTGCTTCGCACGTTTTCCATAATGCTTCAATCTGTTCAGGGGTATGAAGTGTTTCCATTTGTTGTGAAGCTAATGAAGTATTGTGTAGTACTTTTGTCCATTCCCAAGTCGACTTATTTAGTTCCCCACGCCTTTTATGAAGATCAACCATCAATTTCCATTCTTCTTCTCTAAGACGTTGATCTTCTTGTTTGCTTTGTGATATCTATTTAAATAATAATAATAATAATAATAATAATAATAAATCAATTATTCTATTTATCAACTTTAAACTTTTTAAAGTGAATGAAAGAATAAAACATTTGGTGAGTATAATACAAAATCATATGAATGATAACCGTAGAGGTGAAATTTTACGGGATGGCATACATGTGACTATTATGGGTCCTCCCAATGTTGGAAAGAGTAGTTTTTTAAATTATTTGGGTAAAANAATGCATCAGAAGAATTTCTTGAGGAATTTAAGCGTTCATCCGAAATTTTTCAGCGAGTTGCTTTTAATCAACCATTTTTGTATAATTCTACCTACTCGAATAATGTTTACGCCAAAGAAATATTGGAAAAACATTTGCATGCAATAAGACATGCACGAAACGGAGGGTAATTTGAATAATTTTTAATAATAATAATAATAATAATAATAATAATAATGATGATGATGATGATGATGATAATAATAGTAATAATAATAATAATAGTTAAAAAAAAAAAAAGGTTTAATAAAAATTTAATAAATAAAAAAAATTTTAAAATTTAAAATGAAAATACCTCTTTTTCATGTAAAGGGGAAAATGATATTACAGTTTGTATTGGTCGTAATGGAACTGGCGGAAACATAGGTGGATGTAAAGGTAAAGGGGGTCTTGGTGCTGTTGGAGGAAATGGTGGTGCATGAAATGGTGGAGGACGTTGATAAGAAGAATGCTGAAGTGGGCTTCCTCTTGAATAAGGTGGGTTATATGGTGGTGCCCCTCCGAAATCTCTGTGATTATGAGATGGGGGACCACCTACTCCAGGACGAGAATATGGAATATGATATGGAGTACCACCACGATATGGTGGTCTACGATCGTAAGGTTGAGGTGCTGACATTGAAGGTCGTCCGTATGGTTTTAAATCTCTATTATTTCCAACAAAAGGAACTTGTCCTCTAAAAGCTATTTGAGATTCTTCTTCTCTCATGTCGTAACGAGGTGGTGCTTGTGAAGATTCTCTCATTGAATAATCAGAGCTCTGCGAATATCGTGAAGATATATAGTGAGAATTTGAATGGTTATCTCTTTCAGACGAATAATTAGAATTTGAACGATATGTTGTATCTCGGGGTCGATTGTAATTTGGTGAACTAGTGCGTCGCTGGTCGTTTGTTCTATCCATGGCGATTTATTATTTTTTTTTTACAATATTTACAGAATTAAAATGTGGACAACGATATCACTACATAAAGTTTCTCATCACTTACGACTATTCCTTTTGATCATGTCCTGTGTGTTCAAAACAGTCAATTCAAAAATAAGGTCTGCTTTATAAAAGCACCAATTACCCAATTCTCAGGTCCCACGATTTGTCCCAATGTTTTAATGTTTTGTGTATATGATAATAAAAAAGATCCAGAAATCTTTTGTTTTGTATACATGTACAACCAAAGAACGCTAACGTACGTCACATGATCAAACCGAATCACAATAAGCCACGTTACTAACTTTTTTTTTTTTTTACGAAAGAATTCTCGAGACAATTTATTATTTATAAAGAAACTGACTACATAATAATAATTATCGTTTTTTTTAAAGTCATATTTAAATATTTCAATATTTCTTGTTTGTACCCTTCCTTGAAAGCTATTATTATTTATAATAAACAATTCTAAAATGTTGATAATTGATGAAAAAAATTCTTAATTATTTGATTTTAAATTCTTTATTTTTGATCTTCAGTTTGATTCTTTTGATTTTTCTTCCAGCATTCTTTAAATTTATCCATTTCTTTTTTACATTGTCTCCAATCTCGTTTATCTGAAAAACATAATTGTAATTCTTGATTTTCTTTATAACATCCAGTTCTAATTATTCTCTCCTCATATTCGTCAGATGATTCATGAGAATTATGTGATTGTTTCATGAAAATAATATTGATTTGTTCGGTTTAAAATTTATTCGAAGAGTACATTTAATAATATATAATTTCATTGAATTTTATTGAATTTCATGGAAAAAGCGAAAGTATTTTAATAATTAGTAATGATAAAATAGATTTCGAGTTTTAGGGTTATTTTTTTTTTTTTATTTTAATTTTTTGATTTTTAAACTTGTATCACACCATTATCACTATTATCACTATCAATCAATTGTGATAAATGTGACAAACAAAATTCAATACCTGTGGTCTGCACATTAATAACTTAAATAACGCTATTGCAGTTATTTTAGTGCACCCCTTTAGAACGAGAACGATTACCTTCTCTTTTTCAAGATATTACTTCGGAATTCCTATTCACAAAATGCCGAGAACACGACCACGCAAGAAAAAGTCAAAGCAGCAACAAGTTGTACGACCAAATCATAAATTACCACCAGAGCTCATCACTGAAATATTTGAATGTCTTTGGGGAGGAACTTTAGACGACCTACCATATGATTCTGAAATACCCAATGCGATCGATGACCATTTCTCTCGAGAAAGGTCTGACCTTCTTAATGTTTCAATGGTTTGTTCTGTATGGAGACAAATAGCAATACCAAGAATTTGGCAAAAAGTAAAGTTTCAACTTGACGTTGAACGTGATTGGGAAAGTTTATTTCAATGGCTTATTGAAGCGAATTATGGTATATATGTTAGACAAATTCATATTGAGTATGATTATGACCCTAAACAAAATGAAACTGCTATTTCTTTAGCAGAAAAATTGGATGGTATTGTGGCATTTGCTAGAACTGTTCCAAGTATGCACACTATTGCAGTAAGGTTCAATTCGGCTACTTCTGATCATATTGCTGAAGATCTTCCACCGGTAATGGATAAATTCTTCTTTGAAATATCTGAATATTGTAGATCTGTTCGGCGTGTTAAAATTCATACTTCTAGTTTACGTGGTCCAAATAAAGATGATACACTTTATTTACCTTCAGTTAGTAATATTATGTCTATGGTAACTGATACCGTAAAAGAGGTTGATTTGATGATGCATGTAGCAAATCAAGAAACAATTGGAGCCCTTCGTGATTGCAAAAGGGTGGATCGTGCTTTAGTTCATTGTTGTAGTTGGGGTGAATCCCCTGAGGATTTTTACTCAATATTAAAATCCTGGAAACATTTAAAAAATTTACAGATTGAACCTCCCCATATTGTAGATAAAAATTGGGAAAAAACTTATAAGAAATCTCTTCAATATCTTTCAGAAAATTGTGGGAAACAATTAGAAGAGTTATGGATGCCTTTGAGGGAAGAAGATCAAAATTTATTTTGTAACCTAGTCGAGCATACTCCTAACCTGAAAGTTTTGGCTTTGGAAGGGAGAGAATTCGTCAACGATGGACAATTCCTAGATGCTATAGCTAGAACTACACCAAATTTAAATTATATGCATTTATCATATTTTCCTGCTGTTACCGGCAAGGATGTTAGGATTGTTAATTGGGGTCAATTGTTAGATGTTAACATAATGGGCTGTGATTCATTAGAGAAGGAGACAAGATTTTTTGATCGGGTGAAAGAAGAATCCTGTCCTCAACTTAATATCCACATATATGATCTCGATGGGAAAGTAATAGAAGATAGGTAATTAATTAATTAAATCAATAGGACAAATTTTTTAAAATTTTCTTTAAACGGGAATTCTCTAGAATCTTTACTTATTTCTGTTTTGTACTGCCTGTATTACTTTTTCTTTTTTTTTTTTTTTTTTGGTTTCTTCGGATTATGGGTTGAGATTGATGTGGTGTTTTATAGGCATATTTATATTTCTACTGTATTTTTTATTTCTAATTTTTCGAACTTTTATTTTATTCAAACGAACTTTTCTAATGCTGATATGTAAATGCCACTTTCGCTTTATCACGTGCGCAAACAATAAATAACGACTAAAATGTCCCGTGTACATCATTAGATCATTAAAACTTTAGTATTATATTTAATTTTATTTCTAATCAAACCCTTTTGTTAGAAGAAAAAAGAGACTGGAAAAGTGAATGAACTGCTGTATAATTCGTAGTCACAGAAAATGACTGATTAACATAAGCAGGTCAACAAAATGTCAAAGCTCTCTTTGTCTCAGGTTTCAGACTTGGTTGATCTTAAGATATTTGCAGGTATTGATCACAAGACACATTCTAACCAATAATATGTAATACAAAGATAATTTTATTTTCCACGTCCAAGATTGGAAACTAGAAATCTGAATACCAAATTTTCATTATGCTTACGTTATTTATTGTGAAACCATTTCTTTAAATTTATTAAATTTATTAAATTTAGGGAAGGGATCATTTCGAAAATAATAAATAACAATGATTATCTTATGTATTTATTAGCCTATGTTTTATATGTTTTTTACAATCGTATATCGAATTTCGTTGTAAAATATTTATATCGACTGTTGATACAAAAAAAAAACTTCGCAATTATTATTGCTACATACAAATAAATATAACCCACATTGCCTCATTATCCTCTTGTTATTATTTTTTTTTTTTTTAAACCTACTAATCAAAGACTAAATACATCATTAATTTCAACAACTCTCAACTTCTACCACAAAACACTCGCTCCAAAAATTCAAAGGATTAGAAACCATGAATCTTTATGATATTTTTATCGATCCCTTCTTCCGAAAGGAAGTTTTGAACTTNACGTCCAAGATTGGAAACTAGAAATCTGAATACCAAATTTTCATTATGCTTACGTTATTTATTGTGAAACCATTTCTTTAAATTTATTAAATTTATTAAATTTAGGGAAGGGATCATTTCGAAAATAATAAATAACAATGATTATCTTATGTATTTATTAGCCTATGTTTTATATGTTTTTTACAATCGTATATCGAATTTCGTTGTAAAATATTTATATCGACTGTTGATACAAAAAAAAAACTTCGCAATTATTATTGCTACATACAAATAAATATAACCCACATTGCCTCATTATCCTCTTGTTATTATTTTTTTTTTTTTTAAACCTACTAATCAAAGACTAAATACATCATTAATTTCAACAACTCTCAACTTCTACCACAAAACACTCGCTCCAAAAATTCAAAGGATTAGAAACCATGAATCTTTATGATATTTTTATCGATCCCTTCTTCCGAAAGGAAGTTTTGAACTTTGAGACGTTGATCTCCTTGAAGTTGAATTACTTGTCCTAACTCTTCATCTTGTACAAGTGTACCATTACAAGCGAATTCCTAGAAATTAATTAATAATTAAATAAATTTACTCTAGTTTTATTAAATTAATAAATTGTTTAATTAAACAAACCTTTTTAAAGGCCTTTAACAATTTCTTTTGATCATATTCTCCTGGAAGACCTTGAACAGTGGTCAAAGTTTTTCTACCGTTTCTTTGCTGTATACGAATATCTGCATTAAAAAAGTTATACAAGCATAGGGTCAAGGATAACACTGAAATGAAATTTCTAGAAATATTATCTCATCTGAAAGAGATGAGATATAAAAAAAAATATAATAATAATAATTTGTAAAGGATACGAATATACCCTTGGGGTTGTCCCGCCTCTTCTTCACCGGTGTCAGCGAAAGGGTCTATGTAAAAATCAATTAAACAAAAATTTTAATAACTATCGAAAATTTTGAATAGTCCATCAAAAAATATATTTTTAGCATACCGTAAACGTTAAGATTTTGGATCGCGGACATAAAAGTTATGGCAATTAATTTGACGAAAAAAAAAGTTATTGAAACTGAAAAGCTTGAGAATATGAAACTTTTGCTATTGCTAAATTTTTTTTTTGTGGGAGTGAAAGTGAAGTGAAGAGAGAATCTAAAGAAAAGACAACAAATTTTTTAACGTTGAAAAATGCAGAAAGTTACAATTTATGCTATATCACAATTAATACTTTTTAATAGCGACAAAAAAAAAAAGAATCTTATTGGTACTTATTCATTAACCTAAAGAAGGAAATTAAAGCGTTAACATTATTTAGCTGATAAATAATCTTCCATGTGACTAATATCAAAAACAATCCGTCATATCTTTGCTTATATGATTTGAGAAATCAATTTTGCAATCCATATTAAGAATTTGAATTTCAATTATGTATATGTACAAATTATGATATGTACAAATTATGTATATGTACAAATTATGTATATGTACAAATTATGTATATGTTGTGAATTACGTCTTCATCTTAATTATTACGTCATCACATCAATATATGCTGTAGTATATGGCGTATAGTAAAATAAATAAAGCTTCTCATAATGCTTGAACCTAAGTCTCGATGACTTCGAATGACAATAACTCAATGAATATCGATGTTATAAAGACAATTTAACCACTATTGTAAAGCTTGAAATAAAAGCTTTCGAATGGTATTAGAAAATATCTTAGCAGAAAATCGCTCAAATTTTCAAAATTGAGCTTTTCTCTTTGTCACGCACGGAGGCTAAATATTATTATAAATATTATTATTACGCCACGTCACGTCTGTGATGGGCGTGACATGACGCAAGGTCACCACTTATCACATTACGTGATTAACAATTGTTATCATTCAAAATCAATAATGTTATCAATATTATTACCAATATCTATTTATTTCCCAAAAAATTGTGAAAATCTCCTGTATAAATATATAAATACTAATATTTACATAGAAATGTTTAAAGATAAAAAGATACAAATGACATCAACTAACAAAATAAGGATGTCTATGGTTAATACATAAGTTAATTATAATGCTGAAAATAAAAATAAAAATCATCTATTGAAATATGTTGAAATAAATAAATAAAATATATATAGTAAATGATAATAATATTCTTGAAAATATTAGTTTCCTAATATTAATCTTTTGATATGATTCTCATATTGCTGTATCATGTGCTTGTGAATACTAAACGAAAATAAGAATAAATTAAAAGTTAGATTTGATTTTAAAATTATAATAGATTAGTTTATTAAATTAAATTATATTAAATTATAGTATATTTTTACCTTCTCTTTGCAGTGATAATGTACAACTATTCCATTAGGAAAAACAGCAAAAACTCCACTATAAAAAATTAATATATGTAATGTTTATAAAATATAAAAAATATATAAAAAATAGAAAATATGTAAAAAAAAAATAGAAAATAATAAAAAATAGAAAATATATAAAAAATAGAAAATATATAAAAAATAGAAAATGGAATGTACAAACCTGTGGCCTATACGTCGAGTACATTGAGGACACATTCGATCCTCATCAATTTTGACTCTTCGTGATCGATAAAACATTAATTGTTCTTCAGCCTAAAAATGAATTCAATAATTTAAATAATTTATTTAAATAACAAATCAATTCCACCACTTTACCAATTGAAACCTAAAATTTACCTGATGTTGATTAGCCTTAAGCAAATTTTTTACAATCATGCTCATGTTTCTATTTCTATTACTTTCTCGGATGTATTTTTCGAAAAATGAATATAATTGTGTCACTTTTGTTGAAGATGGAAGTATATTTAAAACCTGTATAAAAAGATTTAATATTTAAATTAGAGAAATTAAAGAAATCAAATTGGTGGAATAAATTTTATTTAAATAACTTACCTCGGATGCATTCACATGTGACCCGTGACGCGACAAAAGTCGCAGTGCAGGTTCGATCATAATTTCCTCACCGTTTGCCGGGGATAAGTACACCCGCAATAATGATAAAAATACATTCTTTGAACTATCGTCAGATTCTTTATGGTATTTTACACAATAACTAAAAATCAGTAATTAATTCGAGATTAATTTGGGATTAATTCAGTGTTAAAATTGCCATAAATTTTTTTTTTAAAAAAAAAACATACTCTTCTGCCATCTTTTCATTTTGTAATTTGTGTACATAAATATTCAAGGCCTGATCATGTTGTTTGAGTCGACTAAGCAGTATTGCTCGAGCTTCATAAAAATCTATCATAAAATCAAATTGTAATAATAATAATAATAATTAAATAAGAATAAGTTAAAAAAAATAAAAATAAAAATTATAATTATAATCATAATTATGAATAATAATTTACCATCCAAAGGTAATTGACCCAAAATCTTTTCGGCCTTATAATGAGTTGATTCATCCAAAAATTTCAATAATTTTTTATTTGTAGCATCAATTAATTCCGAGTGACCTTTTATTTTAATTAATTAATTGATTAAATATTCGAATCATAATGAATTTCATTAAGTGAATAAATTACTTACTTTGTTGATCCTGTGATGTTAATTGTTGAACTTTATTCAAATATGTTGTAATTAATAGGTTATGATAGTCCGATGTCTGATCTCCCAATTGGTATATAATATGTTCTAAATATATAATGCAAAGATCATACGAAAATCCTTCAAGATATTTTAACACCTTGTCGCGTGGTAAATTTTCAACTTCGAGATAATCTTCTATAAAAATCTAAAAACAAAATCAATCAAACATTTGATCTAATACAATTAAAATTAACAAATTCAATGACTTAAATAAATATATAAATTGATATAAATAAATTATAGTTAAATATATTATTTACATCCATTCCATCTTCTGGATTGGTTTCTAAAACCCATGTTGCATATTCTAATATTAAATCAATATAATCCATTCCCAACTTTTGTAAATAAAGAATGGTATGAATAGTTCCTGTCATTGGTCCTTCGTTTGATTGTCCAAGTCTGAAAATATTAATGAAATAGATTAATGAGAATATAATAAATAAATAATATAGATAAATATCTAAATATCAATAATGACTCACTTCTTTAATAGGTCAAGCGATTTACGATGCAATCCTTTTCCTTTATATAAATCAACCAGTTCTCTATATTTCTAATATTTGATTTAAATGTAATAATAATGAATTGATAAAAACAAAAAAAATTCCGAGATAAAAGATTAAATCCAACCAACATACTCCAACCCAACCAATATACCTTACGATCAAATAATAGACCTTCACTTTCTTCTACATTACAATGATTCGGCACTCGAAGAAGTGGTCCAACTAATGACTCATTTATAACCATATATGACTTTAATAGTGTCGTGTCTACTAATTCTGCATATTCTAATAACTTATTGAAATTCCCGTTAATGTGATTTGATGACTTTAATATCTTTGAAATTTTTTGTCTTCGATCCGTTAGGAATCTTATCAATGCTGATACTGCATCTTCCAATAATTTTCCTTCTATGATAATAATTACAAAGAAACAGGAATATTGATTAATATTTTAAAATAAATAGATGGATTTAAATGAATAAATCAATCAATAAATCAATCAATAAATCAATCAATAAATAAATCAATCAATCAATCAATAAATAAATCAATAAATAAATCAATCAATAAATAAATCAATCAATAAATAAATCAATCAATCAATAAATAAATCAATAAATAAGTGGATTCTAACCTACCAAGAAAAATTTTTTTTTCCGCTTCTATTTCTTTTACGTCGTTTTCGTTTTGCTTTAATCCAACATCTGCTTCAGATGCAGAATCTGTAGCAGAAGAATCTGTAGCCGAATAACCATTCTCATGTTCTTCAACTACATTATTTATATCGGAATTTTTATTTACAACATGATGATGATTTGCATCCACATGAAGATCTCCTGATATAGAGGTGGGATATAATGCCACAACTTCTGCTGGTTCAGTTTCTAAATCTTGAAAAATAGTAATCGCATCATCAAATTTTTGTTGCTGGAAAAGATGATGCGCATAAAGTCTTCGAATTTCAAGAATTTTTGCATCCTAAAAATAACATAAATAATATAAATAAAAAAATTTAAAACAAGAATAACCTATTTATGTTTAATATATTTTTACCTTATCATCAAGTAAAATTGGTTCAATTTGTTCGGCCAAACTTATAGCTTCTTCAAATTGAAATTTCCCAATCAATTGATCTATCTATTCGTTGATCCCAAATCAATAAAATCAATTATAAAATGTATTACATCGAATTCGATGATTAAAATTTAACATTTTCTCTAATGCTAAAAAAACGATCGTTCTTACCTGTTTCTCGAAACCCAGGGGAGTAAACCTCCAAACACAACTATAACTAGCAACATATAAATATTTTCCTTGATTAATAATTCTTGCTTGAGGCAATTCAACAGTCTGGACTAAAGACTGAGTCATTATATTTCTAACTTCCACATGCTTTGGTAAGATCGCAATGAGATATGGATAAGAATATCCTTGAATATTAAGGATAATAAGTAAGCAATAAAATTCATATTATAAATTATTAGAATAAATTGATGATATTAATTATATTTAATATTTATACCTATTTCTTCGGGTGTTCCGGTCCAATCTATTCCAGCTTTACGAGTAGGATTACCATCGAGTCCCACAAAGATGCTTACATCTATAAGATAGATGGATAGAAGATAGATATATAGATATACATTATTATCATTATTATTATTATTATTATTATTATTATTTTATATTCAGGCCAAAATGGGATAAATCTACTACGTCTGAACAATTGGAACAAAATGAAAGAAATTCCTTTTTACAATGGAGACGAGATCTTGCATTGTAAATGATAATTGTTCCTAAATTTCTATAATCATTTTTTTATAGTAATTCTTTTTTAACGTGATATATTTAAATTTATACTAGCCTCGAAGAAAACGAAGAAGTTATTCTAACACCATTCGAGCGTAATCTTGAAGTATGGAGACAATTATGGCGTGTAATTGAACGTTCACATTTGATTGCACAAATTGTTGATGCTAGAAATCCGTTATTCTTTCGATCTACGGATTTGGAAAAATACGTCAAAGAAGTAGATGATAAAAAGAAAAATTTACTTTTGATAAACAAAGCAGATTTGTTGACGATTAATCAACGGTAACGATTAAACAATATTTTTAGTGACTTACTTTTATGACATTAAATATTTAAAAAAATAAGTTCTGATGTTAATAGACGAGCTTGGNCACCAAATGTTTTATTCTTTCATTCACTTTAAAAAGTTTAAAGTTGATAAATAGAATAATTGATTTATTATTATTATTATTATTATTATTATTATTATTATATGAAAAATTAATAATAACAATAATTTGGATTCTTACTATCTTTAGCCAAAAGAATTTCATCATTCGGTAGTTTTGTCACCATAGGTTTGCTAACCTTTGATCCTATCATTCCCATATAACTAAAGGATGTACTACTAGGCGTACTGGATGGTGCAAATAGTTCGGTGAGCGCGCCAGTGTTGACGTCCATTAGTGCATATTCATTTGCCAACCCAAGACATATTTTGCTAGAGCTAACCCATGCCATTGTTCGAACCTTATCCGGGGGTAAAAGTTCCTATAAAATTGTTATTATTATTAATTAATTATAATGATAATGATTATCATGATTATCATGAAACATAGAAAACTGAAATTGTTTTTTAACTTTTTTTTTTTAATTACCTTTGTATCTTGAGATTCTGAATCTTTCCACGTGAGGACAAGCAATTTTTTTTTCACGGCAACTGCTAAACGTGTTACTAACATTGGAATTTTATTTTCATCGATTTCAACATGTGTATCAATTGCGAATAGATTGGCACCACGTGTCTTTGGTAATTGTTCTTGAAATTTTAGAGTACTTAAATCGAACTTGTTTACACAGCCATCTTACATATAAATTAAGTAGATAATTAATTAAGTATTAATGAATATTTTTTTCTTTTTTTGAAAAAATGATTGTTTTGAGTACCAGAAAGTGAAATCAAAACGCCAATTTCTTTGATTATATCTAATTGTTCAATTGGTTTTTTTGAAAAATTCTTATGTGTTTCAATCAAGGTAACAGTTATTGGTTCGTCATCTAAAAAAAAAAAAAAAAGGAAGCTTAATGACATGATTTAAACTACAAGAGCAACGAGGATAGATCAAAAATAAAGTAATCATACCTGAAGGTTCGTTTACCTCGTATGTTAACAAGACCCCAGTATTAGTTCCTATAAATAATTTTTGGCCTGTAGATTTTTTTGAAAAATGAAAATAAGTTTTTGAATAACTGTAATAAAAATATAATATAAAAACTTTGAATGCAATACCATAAGCGAAAATAGACTCAATTTTATGTTGTAATTTGTCTAATGCGACAGAAACTTTAAAAGCATCGTGCATTTTAATAGTTAACCTATGATCTGGAAATGTAAAATAGGTTGGGTTTAGAAAGAAAAAAAAAGAAAGGAGCGGCTAAACCCGGTTTTAATGGGTATATAAAGTGTGATTCCTAGTGTAAAGAATATATGACTGTAAAAGACAAGTTTTATTATTTGCATTCGATACGGCGGAAGATCTATATATATATATGTTAATATTATATCTATTATTTATATATCTGTATATATTATTTATTATCTAGATATTTAAAATATCTAATCAAAAAAAACTAAGATTGGATAAATTAAAATATTTAAAATATATTATGCACAGTTTACATCTCACACATTTAATTATACTTTAATTATATATACTTTTTATACTTTTTAATACTTTTTTACACTTTTTTATACTTTTTTATACTTTTTGCAATTTATGCGATTTATTTATTCCATTTATTTATTTTATTCAATTTATTTAAAATAAATTCATAAATAAATTCGGGTGAAATTATGACGATATTTTTTTTATTCATGATATTTATTCAAATATAGGATTAAGATTTTTTCAATGCTTTGGCATTCAAAGAATCGTTAATACAAAACGCGTCTCCTCAACAAATCAAAAATCTATTTTAATTCTTTAAAATCAGAAGACCAGAAAAGGAATCTACAATAATACAATAATAATGAATGAAGAAATCAGTTAATCACGTGGAATAATTATTAAATCCATTTTTGGCATTCTTTTAAATTTTTTTTTTTGTTTTGTTCGTTATTTCACTTTTTGGAAACTTTTTTGAAAAGCAAAAACAAAAAATGCAAACGAACAAGCGAAATTTAAATAAAACTTTATTAAATAAAGAAATTCAGCTCTCTTCAAACCTATTTAATAAGAGACTACTTTATACTTATTTTTATCCTAACGAAACAATTTTCANTATTTATTTTATTCAATTTATTTAAAATAAATTCATAAATAAATTCGGGTGAAATTATGACGATATTTTTTTTATTCATGATATTTATTCAAATATAGGATTAAGATTTTTTCAATGCTTTGGCATTCAAAGAATCGTTAATACAAAACGCGTCTCCTCAACAAATCAAAAATCTATTTTAATTCTTTAAAATCAGAAGACCAGAAAAGGAATCTACAATAATACAATAATAATGAATGAAGAAATCAGTTAATCACGTGGAATAATTATTAAATCCATTTTTGGCATTCTTTTAAATTTTTTTTTTTGTTTTGTTCGTTATTTCACTTTTTGGAAACTTTTTTGAAAAGCAAAAACAAAAAATGCAAACGAACAAGCGAAATTTAAATAAAACTTTATTAAATAAAGAAATTCAGCTCTCTTCAAACCTATTTAATAAGAGACTACTTTATACTTATTTTTATCCTAACGAAACAATTTTCAATGTAAATATTCCTAATTCTTATTTAAAAAGATTTACACCAGATGGCAATGTACGTATAAAAATTTCAAATAAAAAATAAATAAATAAATAAATAGAATTTTACTGTAATCTTCTTGTAATCTTCTTATAATCTTCTTGAAAACGTCGTTCATATAAATATATATATTTAATTTATATTAATTTATTAATTTACTATATTTAAATTTCTTTATTTTCTTTTTTAGTGTATGATATGTTTTTCACGGGACCTAAATTTTATTCAACTTTACTATTTTGAATATACATATCTTGAGACATCTTTGGACGCCAATACTTTAATCAATTCAGATAATGCATATCCTTTAAATATTTTATTTATGCAATTGATTGATTGATTGATTGATTGATTAAATTAAATAATTTATAGAGAAACAAGATTCTTACTTGCATCTTAACACATGAACACTTTTGACAAATTTTTTTCAATCAAGTACGAACAACGTATTACATCCGATCAATCCGAATTTCTCTGTAAAGATTTCTGCTTGATCACGACGAACCAAAAATATGTAATATTTTAAACAGTTCATTATTTGTTGTCAGAATTCTTCGTTTGACCACCTTTATAATTTTTTTATTAGATGATACTTGCATCATCTCTTCAATCAAATTGTACACCTGAAGAAGCACGATTATATCCATGTTCATTAAATTGTATTCCGAACTTTGATGATATCACATTCTACCTTGTAGAGATATCGACAGGCAAGGTAAAAAATCATTTCATTTCATTATAATTAATTTATAATTAAATTTTATAATTAATTTATAATTAAATTTTATAATTAATTCTTATAATTAATTCTTATAATCAAATTTTATAATTAATTCAATTAAATAGGTTCGCGACACACGTACATACAAAAATGAGTACATTCATTTATCGTATCATTCCGGAGTTAGTCTTATGGGTAATTTATTTTCTATCATGTCGATTCAAAATCAGATAATTCACATTCTTCATATCAAGGTAATTTTTAATTTGTTCTTTGATAATTTTATCATAATCATATAATCTCTTAAGATAATCTTTAATAATCTTAATAATCTTTAATAATCTTAATAATCTCAATAATCTTAATAATCTCAATAATCTTGATAATCTTAATTAATAATATTTCATCAAATATTTAGGACGATGGTCGTTTTATTGATGTACAAGATATTGGTTGGCTTAGTTATGATGATGATGAACTCGTATTGGCTCGTTATCGTGATTTTGATCTCCAATATAATATACAACAAAGAACATTTACCAAACAGAATAATCATAAGAATGCATCATCGGATTTTATTGAATTAGATAATGAAAATTCATCATCATCCCTTTTTAACAATGCATCCACTTGTACACGTAATGACTTAATGGAAAATAAAGTTTCATCCCCTAATATTGTAATTGATCCAAGATATAATTCCAATATATCAGAAATGGTAATTATAATAAAGTATTTTAAATTTGATTAATTTGATTTCAATATAATAATTATTATTTATCACAACTCACATTTTTATTAATAGGCCTCTAGTCACATAAGTGGAATCAAACAAAAGATGCTTTCGTTCTTATTTAGAAAGGCTTATAATATCAATGACGGGTATTATTATTATTATTATTATTATTATTATTATTATTATTATTATTATTATTATTATTATTATTATTATTATCATTAAATATTAATTATAAAATATAATTTATTTTCTTATAGAGGTCAGGCTTTGCGTCATTTTTATCAAATATTTGGACAGCTTACATCACTTGTAATGTGGAAAATGCAATTTATTGATGAAAAGCGATTTCTTATTAAATTCGGGAATGTGGATTGTGTGACCGGACGTGTTAGTAGTCAAATGAAATATTAGAATTATTTTATTTTATTTTATTTTATTTTATTTTATTTTATTTTATTTACTTTATTTACTTTATTTTATTAGCACAACGATAGCGCTGCCCACACATCATTTTTTGTTATATATGATTTTTTGAAGACAGAAGTGATATCCGTTTATGATAATGCATCAGAAGAATTTCTTGAGGAATTTAAGCGTTCATCCGAAATT
This sequence comes from Diversispora epigaea, assembly GCA_003547095.1. Classification (NCBI taxonomy): domain Eukaryota; kingdom Fungi; phylum Glomeromycota; class Glomeromycetes; order Diversisporales; family Diversisporaceae; genus Diversispora; species Diversispora epigaea. The sequence goes on along the minus strand of PQFF01000094.1, from coordinate 40,522 downwards.
TTTCAGCGAGTTGCTTTTAATCAACCATTTTTGTATAATTCTACCTACTCGAATAATGTTTACGCCAAAGAAATATTGGAAAAACATTTGCATGCAATAAGACATGCACGAAACGGAGGGTAATTTGAATAATTTTTAATAATAATAATAATAATAATAATAATAATAATAATAATAATAATAATAATAGTTGATTCCAGATTCACTAAAAATATTCATATATTTTACACCTTTAGGCCTTCACAAGCTGTAAAACGCGTTCTTGCATCTTTGCCGTACAGCCCACAAACTTGTAGTGAAAGTCCATATTTTGATCATTCTTTATTTGCGTATGATGATAAGATTATATCAGCATTTGACCGGTATTGTTATATATGTTATAAATTTTATCAAAAATAAATGTTATAAATGTTAACAAAATATTCATAAAAATATTCACAAAATTATTTCCTTCAACTTTTTATAACTTTATTAACTTGCAAATGATTTTAATTAAAGACCTAGACCTTGTCAAGAAAACATTGCCAAGTTTTATTCAAGACAAACAGGTGAATTTAAATTTAAAATAATATTTGGATTGCCAGATAAAAGTAATAATCGAACAAAGTAAGTATTTTTACTATTTTTTTGGGGGGGGGACTTTTTTCTTGAAAGAAATTTATTAACATTATCATTATCATTATCATCATTATTATTCTCCAAGGCGTTACGTTGCTTTGATTGCACATCCAAATTTTCCATTTATCATTTCTGTGCAATATACTGTCCTTCAACCAACCATCATTAATTTACATGTTCGATCTTCGTTATGATTTATTAAATTCTATCCGTATAAAATGAATTTTTGAAATAAAGGTAAGTTTATTCATTTAAAACCCAGTTTGATAATAATAATAATGATAATAATAATGATAATAATAATAATAATAAATAATAATAATAATAATTAATGATAAAAGGTAGGTTTTTATGGTTAAAAAAAAAAAAAGAGCAGGATTATTTTAATTATTTAGAAAGATTTATTATAAATTTCAATAATGGATATTGTGAAAAAAAATAGAAAGTGAATATAAAAAAATGAATATAGAAAATGAATATAGAAGTGAATATAGAAAGTGAATATATGAAATGGAATAATAATAAAAAGATATACTTAATTNTTTCTTGAAAGAAATTTATTAACATTATCATTATCATTATCATCATTATTATTCTCCAAGGCGTTACGTTGCTTTGATTGCACATCCAAATTTTCCATTTATCATTTCTGTGCAATATACTGTCCTTCAACCAACCATCATTAATTTACATGTTCGATCTTCGTTATGATTTATTAAATTCTATCCGTATAAAATGAATTTTTGAAATAAAGGTAAGTTTATTCATTTAAAACCCAGTTTGATAATAATAATAATGATAATAATAATGATAATAATAATAATAATAAATAATAATAATAATAATTAATGATAAAAGGTAGGTTTTTATGGTTAAAAAAAAAAAAAGAGCAGGATTATTTTAATTATTTAGAAAGATTTATTATAAATTTCAATAATGGATATTGTGAAAAAAAATAGAAAGTGAATATAAAAAAATGAATATAGAAAATGAATATAGAAGTGAATATAGAAAGTGAATATATGAAATGGAATAATAATAAAAAGATATACTTAATTAATTTTGTGCATTTTATTGTATTTTTTTATTATTCTATTTTCATTTATATATCAATATATCATTATTTTCATTTTCATTTTAATTAATAAATTTTTTTCTTTTTAATAAAATTTGAATTTAACAATTCTTTCTTTTAAATTTAAGTGCTGCTCCATTTCTTGTCCGACTTGAATTCAAAATGGCTATAGATATAAAATAATTATAACATTAATATTATCTTTATTATATAAAATAAATAATATCTACTTTAAATCTATAATTACCATTTTTTCGTGGTAATCTATCACCATAAAAATGGCTCTCTTTAAATCCAACAACTTCTCTAGAAATTGGTTTTGTTTGATTATGTTCCAAGTCTTCTAAAACTAAAACATCGAATCGTCTAATAATTCATTTATCATTTCTTAATATTCAGTTGTTATTCATAAAATCATTTTATTATATTTATTATCAACGAATATATAAGTTGAAATAAATAAAAATAATAAAATTTACCCATAATTTTTGTTCTTTTTGATCTTTTTGATCTTTTTAATCTCTTGTTTCTTACGTGATACTTTAGTTTTCTTTTTGATCATATCATCCGAATTAAAAGTTGTTGAAATTATAAATTTTTATAAAAGTTCAATGAAATTTATTGGATTTTCACGTGACCTAATTAATTCCATGACAAATTAGTTCAAGAAATTCTTGAAAAAAAAAATGAAACCCAAATCGAAAAAAAATACTAGACTAGGAAAAGCAATCATAAGAGATAGGTTTAAAGGACATACTAAACCAAAGAATGGAGATACATATTTGGTATTATAATGATTATAATAAATATAATAAATATAATAAATATAACGATTATAATTCGTTTTAAATCCAAACAAGCAAGTTGACTAATTTCTTTACCTCGATAAATATTAGCATACAACAGAGTTAAATGATGGAGCCAGTTGGACAAAATTGCAATCAGTAACTCAACAGCGAGATTTAGATGCATTTCTGAGCACAGCTCAATTGGCGGGAACACAATTCACCGCCGGTAAATATGATATCAAGGACAAAAAACAATTATATACATTTATATAATATTTGATTAATCATTTAATCAGGTTAATCTTGAGAGGCAAAAAAAAAATATATTTATCAATTAATTATTATTAATATAATATTATTTTAGAAAAGTTAAATATCAAAGTAATTGCCAACAACTATCAAAATCCTTTCCTTCCCAGTTCTGATAAAGAAAAAGAAATATTGTTAAAACATGAAGCCAATGTGGAAAGACTTGTTATCCCTCGGAGGTACCAATTACAAATTATTTCATTTTATTAAATTACAATATCAATCACTTTATTTGTCTAATAAAATGTGATTAATTATTATTATTATTATTATTATTATTATTATTATTATTTTATATTCAGGCCAAAATGGGATAAATCTACTACGTCTGAACAATTGGAACAAAATGAAAGAAATTCCTTTTTACAATGGAGACGAGATCTTGCATTGTAAATGATAATTGTTCCTAAATTTCTATAATCATTTTTTTATAGTAATTCTTTTTTAACGTGATATATTTAAATTTATACTAGCCTCGAAGAAAACGAAGAAGTTATTCTAACACCATTCGAGCGTAATCTTGAAGTATGGAGACAATTATGGCGTGTAATTGAACGTTCACATTTGATTGCACAAATTGTTGATGCTAGAAATCCGTTATTCTTTCGATCTACGGATTTGGAAAAATACGTCAAAGAAGTAGATGATAAAAAGAAAAATTTACTTTTGATAAACAAAGCAGATTTGTTGACGATTAATCAACGGTAACGATTAAACAATATTTTTAGTGACTTACTTTTATGACATTAAATATTTAAAAAAATAAGTTCTGATGTTAATAGACGAGCTTGGGCAGATTATTTAGAAAGTAAAGGAATTAGATACATATTCTATTCAGCACTTGAGAGCGTAAATTCAAAACAAGAAGTTGATAAACTCAAAGAAGAGAAGGCAAGTTCATAGAGCACCTTTAAAAAAAAAAAAACATGTTTTTTAAATATTATAAGGAATTTTATACATAATGATAATTTTTCAAATAGGAAAATGAAAGTGATTTTGAAATGGAAGAAAATTTTTCTAAAGATAATTCGCAGGAAAAGACTATTAATCAAACTCCAGGCATCATTCAAGCCGAGAATAAAATTGATAAGAAAGATGAAGAAGAAAATGAACCAGAAACTGAAGATTCAATTATTGATCCTAGAATTCGCATCGCAACAGCAGAAGAGTTGTCATCTCTCTTAATAACTGAGACCCAAGGTATAATTTTTTTTTGTTATATTCATTATTTATTATATTAAATAAAAAACAAATTTAATTATTATTTATATATTATCTAGAACAAGCTGATCCGAATCATAAATTAACGATTGGTCTGGTGGGTTATCCAAATGTTGGTAAATCCTCCATTATAAATTCACTTCTTGGAGAAAAACGTGTATCTGTTTCGTCAACTCCCGGAAAAACAAAACATTTCCAAACCATAAATCTTTCTTCATCATTGATTTTGTGTGATTGTCCTGGATTAGTTCTTCCTAATTTCGCAATTACAAATGCAGATATGATTTGTAATGGAGTTTTACCTATCGATCAAATGAGAGAATACACCGGACCTGTTGCACTTGTGACTCAAAGAATACCTAAACGTATCCTTGAAGCAATATATGGAATAAACATTAAAATCAAATCAATTGATGAAGGAGGTACTGGGATTCCAACTGCTGAGGAATTATTGATCGCCTACGCATGTAAGTTTTGCCTGAAATTTGTATTTTATATGTGTATTATTTTGTTATTCAAGATATCTCAATTCTTTATCAATTTCTCATTAGCTGCTCGAGGATTTTTTGAATCAGGACACGGTAATCCTGATCAAGCACGATCAGCAAGATATATATTAAAGGATTATGTAAATGTGAGTTATATTTAATTTTTTTTATTTTTTTGTTAAATTAATTTATTATAATTTTAATCTTAATTTATATAATTTATATTCATTTATTATGTAGGGTAAACTTCCTTTTTGTCATCCACCGCCATCAACTGGAATATCAAATGTTGAATTTAATTCCGTTTTACATGATATAAAGTTGTATATTAAGACAAAAAAGAATAATCCGAATCCTAATAATATTGAGAATTTAAATTCAGTTGATGCTCCGATTACTGGCGAAAAATCAAAAATTTTAGATGATTTATTTTTTAATAAACAGAATTCAGGACCAAAGATTAAAGGCAAATTCTCTTTTATGGGTGAATTCAATAGAGTACAAATATATCCAACTAATGCTGTAAATGATAATTCTAATAATCCAATGATTTCTATTTCTTTGGGGAAAAAGCACTATAAAAAAAACAAAAAGAATAAAAAAACGTGAAACACGGGATATAATATTTAAGGAGAAAAAAGCATCTTAGCATAAGTCACGTTCTATTATGCTCTTTTTTATTGGTTTCCTTATGTCATAAATAGGATTTCCAACTTATTGTCAACGTTGAAATAAAACATTCACTCTCAGGATCCATTCATCATAAATGCATTCCATAAATATTTTATAAATGAGAAAATGTTCATGGAATTTCAGAGAATAGATAAAAACACATATTTAAATTAATTAATTTGAAATCAATTATTTTTAATTTAATTATTACTATATTAAGTAGAATAAAACTTGAAGAATTTGTAATGATAAATAATAATAAAATAAAATTACATTGAAACCATAAAGCAAAGAAAAATAATATCTATATTATGCGTGTCTCAGAAATATGAGATGATGAAAATAAATAAGAAGTGAAAATTAATTAAATTAATTAAATTAATTGACAGTGAAAATTTGATAATTAGCATGTTTGTAATTCTTGGAAGCGTTTTAAACGCTCTTCCACCTGTATATACCAAAAATAAATGTAAGAATTCTAAATTTTGTCCTTTGAACATGGAATAAATTAAATTTTTTAATACCTCACGCATTCTATCTTCATATTGTTTAACGTGTTCTTCTTCAATTCTTATTTCATCCGCTAACTGCTCCCTGGCTTCGTTAAGTGTTTTCTGTAAATATTTTTTTCTCCTGAGCTTAAGATATTTTTTTTTTGATTTTGTCGAAGATATAGGAATATCATCAGAAGATGATCCTTGCAATTCATCGCCTGATGAATGTGGATTCGAATAATTGCTAGTAATATGATCTATTCGCTTCTCCCGATCCCATACAATTTGACCAGTTGCGAGATTTTTGAAATAACGAATCCGATGAAACTGAAATTTTAAGTAAATTTCTATTATCTGATATTATTTGATAGTAGATTGTATAAAAGAATATATCAGTTTTCAAAAAAAAAAAAATTACCGGAATTTCTTCTGTCTCGAAATTTTCTAGTGTTGCTTCCAGTATACCCAAAAACCTCTTTACACATAAAATATCATATTAGTAAATTATAAAGGGGGGCACTTTGGTAATAGCCTCAAGTTACTTACGTCCTCGTAACCAACAACGAAATCCCCCTCAGGTACACATTCTTTGTCCCACTTTAAACGTTTATAAATTTCGTAAGCTGGCTTTAAACGCTGCATTTCCTTTTAACTTTAAAAAAATTTAGAGATAACACTGAAATTAGACTCACTATATCACCTATATATATCACGCAATGCGCAGCACCGCAGCACGCAGTAAAAACCAGAATGATTGGTTTAAACTTTTGAAACGGTTGCTCACAATTTGCGAAACATGGAGCGATTTTCTACTAAAGTATTTTTATAATATATAGAACGGCCTAGTTCTTGGCTACAAAATGGTGTTTCATCCCTGTAGAATCGATATTCGCGCAGTTATTCCAGTTTAAAGAAAAACGTCTGTGAAAAATCATGGACATTAAATTCCGCAGTAATTTTTTTGCAGATGTTTCTCTTTAAACTGAAATAATTTCACGAATATCAATGATACAGAGATGAAACATACAAGGCTATTCTATCTATTATGAGTGAAGTCAAAAAAACACAAATTTTGCAAGTAACAAAAATTTGCAGATTTTTGTTTTCTGTTTAAATTAATTTTATTAATCCTATTCTCGACCTTGGAGATTTTTATCAAGGATATCAACAACATTACGCCAATTTTTTGTGTATCGTCGAGCAATGTTAACTAGCTCATCATATGTGCCCGAGCCGTTAAATAAACAGATGTAATCCAAATTTTTTCTTATTTTTCCAGGGCAGTCAAAAAATGATTGTGTAACATATATGGAGCTAATATTAGAGTGATGCCCTTCTGTGAAATATGGAGTAATTCTATCTTGTATTTTTTTGGGCTCATTATATACATTTTCGAATATGGCAACTGTTCCTCTTTTAGGAGAGAATTCTTCTATCTTTGGTATTTTGTTAGGTTTCAATGTTCAGAATGTAATATCTTCACGATATGACTTTGGGCTATTTGCAAAAGGCTCATGTGCTTGTTAAAGTTGAGGTTAGAAGGGAAATTCCTAAAACAAAATTTTCTGATGCTTTGCAAAAGAAGAGAGAAAGGGCCAAAAAGATCTATAAGCTCTTTAATAGTACTTTTCCTGCAAGGTCTATTTTAAATTTATTTTTATCTGATTGTCGAATCACTACTGCGTCACATCGCTGTGTTAAATGGACACAAAATTTGATGTGTGTAACAATTTGAGATCTCTATAATCTATCTAACTTTGGCATAGAACACTTTTTATTAAACATGTCTTGTGCTTGGAGTGCCTATTTCGAAGAAACACATCTTAAAGATTATCATTTTCTGGATTTCTATGAGTATCGATTACAATCTAACTTTATCTTTTCTTTTTGTAAAGAATCTAACAAACTGAAAAAGGATCTTAGTATTCTAATAATAGACGGTATCACAAGTGTACTTTCATACTTTCCACTTACAGTTCTTTTAAGGAGTTTATAGTCCTTTCCGTTAGGTACAAAACTTTCAGTTTGGTTATTCTTTTATTTTTTAGAAGACACCAGTTAGTTTTTAGTTAAAACTAACAAACTAATTATTCTTTCAAGTTATTACAACTTCATTACTTCTATTAATAAACTTCCTTATTAATAATTACTTTTATTAATAAATTCATATATTAATAACTTTCTTTATTAATAATAAATCCCTTTATTATTAATTTTAGAACTTCCTTTATTCAAAAACTTCCTTTATAACGAATGAACTTCCTTATAATCCATACTTCAGATACTTCCATATTTTATTAAAGATTATATCTTTAATTTGTTGATACTTCTTTTATTAAATAATTTTAATAAACATTATATTAAATAAATACGATAATAAATCACTTTAATTATTTTATTTAACATTTATTAATATTTTATTTAATAATTACATCAGGAAATTTTTTATGTCGGAGGTTATTGTAATAATTTCGTTTTCAAAGGTTATTGAAGGTTATCGAACTAATAACCTTCGCAAATATTACGTTTATTATGATAAAGTGAAGGTTATTGAAGATTATCAATATCAATAACCTCCGGAGTATTACGTTTTATTAATAAAAATGAAGGTTTTCGGTACCAATAACCTTCGTAAATATTACGTTTATGTTGGAGGTATTCGAAGGTTATCGGAGTGAAGGACTTCGAAGGCTTACGTTTAAAAAAATTTACTGATGNTAATAAACTTCCTTATTAATAATTACTTTTATTAATAAATTCATATATTAATAACTTTCTTTATTAATAATAAATCCCTTTATTATTAATTTTAGAACTTCCTTTATTCAAAAACTTCCTTTATAACGAATGAACTTCCTTATAATCCATACTTCAGATACTTCCATATTTTATTAAAGATTATATCTTTAATTTGTTGATACTTCTTTTATTAAATAATTTTAATAAACATTATATTAAATAAATACGATAATAAATCACTTTAATTATTTTATTTAACATTTATTAATATTTTATTTAATAATTACATCAGGAAATTTTTTATGTCGGAGGTTATTGTAATAATTTCGTTTTCAAAGGTTATTGAAGGTTATCGAACTAATAACCTTCGCAAATATTACGTTTATTATGATAAAGTGAAGGTTATTGAAGATTATCAATATCAATAACCTCCGGAGTATTACGTTTTATTAATAAAAATAAAGGGTTTCGGTACCAATAATCTTCGTAAATATTATGTTTATGTTGGAGGTATTCGAAGGTTATCAGAGTGAAAGACTTCGAAGGCTTACGTTTAAAAAAATTTACTGATGTACTTCCTAATAATATAATTATATTTTTAAAATTATAATATTAACTTCCTTTGAACTTAGAACTTTTTCAAGTCAAAAAGTTGTAAGAACCAAGTCGAATAGATTTTTTTTTTATATCTTTTAAACTACTGTGAGGTATATAAGAAACAGTATGTGAAACCTTTACCTGAGGAGAGGAATATATATGTAGGATCACCTTGGGAGATGGGAAAAACTTATACTTTGGAGCATCTTACTATTCCTGATGGTGTAAATTTACTTGCTTTATATATATGACATACATATTCTAGTGCTGTCACCACAAGGCTCAATCTCAAATCATATTGTGATATCGATACTAAGGACATAAATCTTCCAGATTACCAAAGAGTAGTATGCCAAATAGAAAGTCTACATCATATTTATACTTGCACGCAAAATTATTTTGGAATCCCGAAATTGCAATTTTGGGGAAAAAAGTCGAAATAGTTTTTCATAGAAGACAAAATTATTTTACTTAAAACCTGAAATTTTTTGACCACCCAGATTTATTCTTTGATTGAAAATACACATAACTGGATACTTTTTTTACTTCCATATATAAAATGGATTCTACATAAATCTCAAAAAGTCGAAATACCTCAAAAATCCAAAATCAATTTTGGGAACATGTATAATCGTATTATCAATAATTGCAAATGAGAGAAAAAATGTAAGTGTCTTACGATGCCATATGATTTATGGCTAGATAAGGTAGTATCTGTGAATAGTCAAACCCACACTCGCTTAGCAGGACGATCAAGAGAGCATTTATATAAGCTAATTTATAAAGCGAGATGCTTTATTGTTATGGATAATGATTTAACTGATCTTAATATAGAATAGATTAAAAGTTTCCGAAAGTGCAAGCAATTTTCAGTTATCCATAATACTTATCAACCTCAGAAAGATAAAAAATTTCGCTTGATACCTGATAGAGAAACTGTATTAACTGAGCTCTGGGATTGGATGAGAATAATGTCTTTATTACCTTATGAAGAACGAAAAAGTGCATCTTTTATTTGCCATCTTAAAGGAGATATACAAGGTATTACTTGCACTCTGATAAGAGAATTCCCAACATTACATATCAAAAGATATCATGAAAAATCAGATCCAATTAAAAAGTCTCAGGATTTTAGCAATGTGAAAGAGGCATGAAAAAACGTGGATCTTGTTGCATATACAAGTACATTAAAAATAAGGGTGTTATGTACCAATTCCAAGTTTGAGCGGGCATTTTGTCTTTTCAAAAGTATTATAGAAACAAATGTTGGAATGAACTAGATGTTATTCTGCATAGGGTATATTAAAGAGTATATATGTTACATTGAACAAAGATCATCAAATCTCCCAATTACAGAACAAGGATTATTCCACTGGTTATTAAAAGCTAAACGCGAATCTTTCTCTCAAGAGCTTCGGAATAGAGGAATATTCCCAGATGTAGAATCCATTATTCGAAATAAGGACATCCCAATAGTTCAATTGTGGATTGTCCACACATTGAAAAAATTCTGATCTCGTCGTTTATTTAAATGGAGAATAGTTAAATTTCTTAAAAAGGCGGGTATGATAGTTTTTATAATAAAAGCCACTCCAAAAGCTAAAGACAATATCGTGACATTAACTGAAACAGTAAAAATATGTTCTTCTGTTATTAAAACAGAGGAGATTTCAAATATCGCTAATGCAAATATTCTTAATCATGAGATGGCTGAACACTTAAAAAACAAGCCAAAGAAGACTTTAGAAAAAATGTATGCGTTAAGTTGATATCATATTGCAGATTGCTATGAGATATTACCTGAATCTTTAACAGAGGGATTTATCACAAATTATGATAAATATGATTATATGAAATGATTCAGAAACCTCTGGAAACTACGAAATGCAGGCATTAATAATGAGACAGCAGTTGAGACTATACATGTTTCCAAAATTGATTTTGGATTTTTGAGGTATTTCGACTTTTTAAAATTTATGCAGAATCTATTCTATATATGAAAGTAAAAAAAGTATCCAGTTATGTGTATCTTCAATCAAAGAATAAATCTGGGTAATCAAAAAATTTTGGGTTTTAAGTAAAATAATTTTGTCTTCTATGAAAAACTATTTCGACTTTTTTCTCCAAAATTGCAATTTCGGGACCCCAAAATAATTTAGCGTGCAAGTATAGTTGAGACCATTATCTGTGAAGATTATAGAAATGATAGACTTACAACTGTTACCCAAGCTGAGAAGCATCGAATTTGTCTGGAATTACTAAAGACTTGCATACCCGTTAAAGATATTGATGATCGAAATAGGTATAAAGTTAATGATATTAAAACACGCTTAAACTCACCGGAATCGATACAATACCTCAGAAATTTAGTACCAAAAATGGCTTGGGTTTTTGATAATACAGACGCATTTTGTAGTACCAAAAAATCTGACTTAAAATTGGATAAAGCAAAACTTGGTTTATTAAATTCAGCACTTTCTGCAATCTATAGGATAAAGTTTAAAACTACTAATAATAAAAATACGCATTACCATCTAGTTGGAGTATTTGACAATGAGGATGCTCCCAAATTATCACCATATCAAACAGGTGAAGGACTCTTTTACGAAAGTGGTAAGGATATCCGATATGGATATAGTAAACTTTCACCCAATGAATTAAAACTCCCATCCAATTCTATCTCACAAAATACTCAGGACCTGATATCTGTTAAAATGTATATCTATCCAATGAGACGATTAATGATATATCTTACAAAGGGGATTTTTGTGACACTTAAAAATAATACTTGTAGAACGGAGTTCATGCCAGGGCATAAAAAATACCCTATCAATAACACCATTTTTGTGACGTTTAAAATCAAGATCTATACAATTATTCATCCGCATCCGCTTCTATTCTCTGCGCCTTTTGTCTCTCATACCAATTTCGAAAATAAATCTTCTTTGCGTATGAAGAACAATATTCTATATCAGAACTTGTTCGTTTTTCATAGACTCCCTATAAGAAGTACGCATACTTAAAATGTACTTAAAATATACCTAAAATATACTTAAAATTAAATGTATTTTAAGAATATTTTAGGTATATTTTACTAATAAAACAAGTATATATTAAGTATTAAAGGGTAATAAGATGTTATATACTTAAAATACACTTAAAATCTTAAAATATACTTAAAATACACTTAAAATTTCTTAAAACACACTTAAAATACACTTAAAATTTCTTAAAACACACTTAAAAT
>PQFF01000094.1:0-18890 GCA_003547095.1 Diversispora epigaea | reverse complement strand
TTTTTTTTTTTAAAAAATAAATAAAAATATACTTACCTTTCTCCTTCTCTCTCTATAATTAAGCTCGTGGGTTCGTGAGGATGTTCGTGGAAGTTGAAATGGGCTTCGCGGGCCCGCGAGAATGGTACGGTAGGTTTCACGAGCTCGCGGGAACATATATTAAGTATTTATTATTTTTATTATTATTATTATTGTTGTTATTATTATTATTATTATTATTATTATATTTTACTTATCTTTTTTTTCACTTTTAACATATAGGCTTGTATAATATAAGTTAGTTCCACATTGTTACTATTTTTTTATTTATTCTTTTTTTATTTATTATTATTTATTATTTATTATTCTTTTTCTTTATTCTTATTCTGTTATTATTATTTAGATTTGTATTATAGGTTAGTTTGCACAATGTGGGTAGTTTTGCAATATAACTTATATGCTAATAAATACATGAAAGTATATATATATAAATATAACCATGAATATACATGTAAAGATTCGTACTGTCAATATATTAAATAAATAAAATAATTTAATATTTATAATGTGTAACATCTAACAAGAGATAATCGATCTATAATTTTTTTTTAATTCCGTTTCTTTAATCCATTTCTTTAATTCATTTCTTTAATCCATCCATCTTTTTAATCCATTTCTTTAACCTTTAATTTGTTTTTTAAATATGATTGATAGTGAGGATGAACTTTTGATTTCAACATCTAACAGAAAACGTCCCGGACGTCCTAAAAATGAAGTCTGGCAGCACTTTAACACTATCCCAGCTGATTCAACAAATGGAAAAAAAGATTTACATTCTGGGGCAGCATGTAAATTTTGCAAACAAAAATGGTCTCGTGGAAAAACCTCTGAAATGATAGCACATCTTGCTCTACAATGTCCAAAACCACCACCACCAGAAGTTCGTGCTTTATATCTTAAAATATTAAATAATGGATCATTTGATGATAATGATGATGATAATTCTTCTAAACGATCAAAACCATATAAGCAATCAAAAATTACAAATCATGTAGAACGATTAACAATTACAGATGATAAGCAAAGAAGATGTTCTAGAGTACTTACCAAATTTTTTGTTACTTGTGGGGTCCCTTTGTGGATTGTAGAAAATCCTTTTTTTATTGATTATTCAAAAGAATTATGTCCAGGTTTTCAAGTTCCTAAAAGAACAATTCTATCTACTACTATGATTAATGTAGAAACTGCTACTGTTATAGCTGAAATGAAAAAGAAACTTTCTAATGAGACAAATTTAACTTTAGGTATTGTTTTATTTGATTTTTTAATTAATTAAATAATTAATAATAATTAATAATTTAAATTTTAATTATATAAATAACAATTCTAATATTTTAGGTTTAGATGGATGGACTTCTCCAGCTGGCCAATCTTTATATATTTTTTTAATTATGACAAGTGATGGAAAAGAATATATACATTCTTTAAAGAATTTTTCTAAAAATGCTCATACAGGAGAATTTTTAAAAAATGAAATTATTAAAGTTATTGAAGAAGTAGGTGCTGAGAAATTTTGTTCTATAGTATCGGATCATGCTGCAAAGGTAGTTCTAGCAAAGAATTTAGTGTCAACAAAATATCCACATATTTTTCCAATCCGATGTATTGCACATCATATTAATTTATTATCAAGTGACATCATAAAACTTAATTGGGCTACAAATATTATCACATGTTGTAAAAAAATTGTAACCTTGTTTAAACAATCTCATGCTGGTGGTGCTATTCTCCAACAAGAGATTGTTGAAAATATGATCAAAGGTGGTGGATTGAACAAATATGTTATAACAAGATGGACTACAGCATATGATTGTACAGATTCAATTATAAGATGTAAAAATGCTTTAAAACAGGTAATAATATATTTCAAATTAAAATTTTAATTAAATTTAATTTATATTAATTTAATTTTATTATAATTAATTTTAATTTAACTTTTATTATAATTAATTTTAAAGATTTTAGAAAATGAATCACAATTATTAAATCTTGAAATAATTTCAATTTTACGAAAGCAAAATTTTTTTAGAAATGTTAAAGATTTGAGAACAATATTATTACCTATTAAAAAGGCAATAATAAAGCTTGAACATAAATCAACAACTTTAGCTGACTGTTTTATCAATCTTGTAATTATGGCTACAGCTATTAAAGAATTGTCACAAACAAGTAATCAAAATTTTTCTAAAGAATGTCAAAATGTTTTTGATAAAAGATGGAAAGAGTTTAATTTTGACTATTATCTCTTGGCTTATTTTTTACATCCTAAATATAGAGGTATTTATATTATTTTTTTAAATATTATTTTAAATTAAATAAATATTTACTTATTCATTAATAATTTAGATACTGGTTTACAAATAAATGCTTTTCGTATTATATGTGAAAAAGCTTTATCAATATGGAAATTATTAGGAGGAAGGGAAAAATCTGCTAATGAATTAATTGCACAAATTTCAAACTATTCTTTAAAAAGTAAACCATATGATTTTGAATTTGTAACTGGAATTCATACAGTAAAAAATTGGTGGCTTATGTGCAAACAACAAAATAATCATATTCAAAAACTTGCTCTTTTAATGGCATCAATTGTACCAAGTAATGCAAGTTGTGAAAGATATTTTTCAATATTGGGTTGGTATATGAATAAACGACGAACAAGGTAATTTTATTTGAAATTATTTTATCATTTTATAATATTTAATTATTTAATTAATATTAATAAATTTTTTAATTTTAGTTTAAATTGTTCACTTTTACAAAATATGTTACAAATGCATGCATATTATGTTTCAAATATTTCAAATGAAATTAAACATGCATACAAGGAATTAAGTGATGAAGGATTCGAAGATGCAGTTACCAAAACAACTTTTCCATGTGATGATGAAATTTTTGATGAAAATGATGATGAATTAGAAAATAATCAATTTGAAAATAATGAAGGTGAAAATCAAATATCAAATTCTCAAAATTTTGATTCATTTTTTAACGTTACTGATATTGAACTTCGACGAGTTCTTGAAATTGAAGTAACTGTTGAGATACCTTTATCAACAGAATATACAGATTCTGGTGAACAGGATTTTAATATTGAATCAATAATAAATAAATCATTAGAAAGACGTGAATCTGGTATAAATAATATTACAGAATAATAATAATAATTATTATAATATAATAATAATAATAATAATAATATAATAATAATAATAATAATAATAATAATAATAATTATAATATAATAATAATATACTTGGAATTTAATTACAATACAAATAAAAAAATAAAATAAAATATAAAATTATTTTTTGTTTTTCTATTGTCATAGTGTCAAGATGATCAAGTTTAAAAGTTATGAGATGCACTTCGTGAAATGATCAATTTGTTTCTTTAACAATTACTATTTAATGTGTAACTTTATAAAATATTTTATAAATTATAAATCAGAAATAACTGATCACGATTTATATAAATATAATATTTTATTTTAATAAGTAAATGTTAAAAATAGTACTAAGTAACTTTAAAGCTGGGAATAATGTACATCTTCTGCAAAAATTTAGACCTATATCTTTGAAATTGAGTATATTGTTAACGGTTAAAGTTTGAATAGCAAAAAAAATTTAAATAATAATTATTTGCTCAATTTTTAAAATATAGATCTGAAATATTTACAGAAGATGCGTATTATTCTCATCTTTAAGGTTACTTAGTACTATTTCTGACATTTACTTATTAAAATAAAAAGTTTTATTTGTATAAACAATAATGAATTATTTTTAAGTTGTAATAAATATTGTTATAGTAATTATTAAAAAACAAATTGATTGTACCATGTGTATCTCTTAACTTTTAAACTTGATATAACATCTTGGCACTATGAAAATAGTCTCTTTACTAATTGAAAAAACAAAAAATAATATTTTAAAAATTTTTATTATCTTTTACATTAACTTCTTTTAATTCTATTACATTAATTTAAATATTTTTTTTCATCCTCAAATATTTGGAATGCTAAAAATAATTTGGGATGCCAAAATTAATTTGGGATGCCAAAATTAATTTGGGATGCCAAAAATAATTTGGGGTGCCAAAAATAATTTGGATTTGGGATTTGGGATTGGGATTTGGGATTGGGATTTGGGATTTGGGATTTCGGCATTTGGATTTTGAATTTGGGTGGCAGGTATAGGTATATCATTATCCGAATCGAGGTACTCCACTGAAAAATTAATTCTGGCACCTTTCATTGCTTTAAAATCAAAAATTTGATCCATATTGTATTTGTGAAAACTTGAGAATTCTATATAATAATAAAATTAATTATGTAAATATTAAAACCTTGTGAAATCTCGTTTCTATGATGAAGAGTAACCGCGCTTCTTTCACTGGTTGAAAATTTATAAAACCTACACCCAGTGTTGTGGTCGTACACTGTACTATTCAAAATTTAAGTACAGTACAGTATTCGTACTAGTACGTACAGTACGCGTACAATTTAGTACATCGATCAGGTGAACACATTAACCAATTAAAATCATTCATATTATATGATTCACCAATCATGTGAACAAATTAACCAATTAAAATTATTTATATCATATGATTCGTCAATCAGGTGAAAGCATTAACCAATTAAACTTCATGATTCAGATTTGTACTAATGTACTAATTTCAAAATCTTCAAGTACAAGTACTGTACTAGTACTGTACTGTACTGTATACCTGCCGCCCAAATTCAAAATCCAAATGCCAAAATCCCAAATGCCGAAATCCCAAATCCCAAATCCCAAATTATAATTAGTATTTTTTGCCAAAATCCCAAATCCCAAATCCCAAATACTAGTAATTTGTGCATTTTGGCGTCCCAAATCCCAAATTATTTGGGATTTGGGCAACACGTATACTGTACTGTACTTAGTACAGTACAATACAAATTCCCAACCCTGCCTACACCTATCGGGTACCAGATAGGTGTAGGTTTTATAAATTTTTAACCAGTGTTTGCTCTTATCACATATGTAGCCATTTCATCATTAAAACCAGAATCAGTTTCAGAACTAGANCCATATTGTATTTGTGAAAACTTGAGAATTCTATATAATAATAAAATTAATTATGTAAATATTAAAACCTTGTGAAATCTCGTTTCTATGATGAAGAGTAACCGCGCTT
The DNA here is from genome assembly GCA_003547095.1 of Diversispora epigaea. Taxonomy (NCBI): domain Eukaryota; kingdom Fungi; phylum Glomeromycota; class Glomeromycetes; order Diversisporales; family Diversisporaceae; genus Diversispora; species Diversispora epigaea. The sequence goes on along the minus strand of PQFF01000094.1, from coordinate 13,673 downwards.
CTTTCACTGGTTGAAAATTTATAAAACCTACACCCAGTGTTGTGGTCGTACACTGTACTATTCAAAATTTAAGTACAGTACAGTATTCGTACTAGTACGTACAGTACGCGTACAATTTAGTACATCGATCAGGTGAACACATTAACCAATTAAAATCATTCATATTATATGATTCACCAATCATGTGAACAAATTAACCAATTAAAATTATTTATATCATATGATTCGTCAATCAGGTGAAAGCATTAACCAATTAAACTTCATGATTCAGATTTGTACTAATGTACTAATTTCAAAATCTTCAAGTACAAGTACTGTACTAGTACTGTACTGTACTGTATACCTGCCGCCCAAATTCAAAATCCAAATGCCAAAATCCCAAATGCCGAAATCCCAAATCCCAAATCCCAAATTATAATTAGTATTTTTTGCCAAAATCCCAAATCCCAAATCCCAAATACTAGTAATTTGTGCATTTTGGCGTCCCAAATCCCAAATTATTTGGGATTTGGGCAACACGTATACTGTACTGTACTTAGTACAGTACAATACAAATTCCCAACCCTGCCTACACCTATCGGGTACCAGATAGGTGTAGGTTTTATAAATTTTTAACCAGTGTTTGCTCTTATCACATATGTAGCCATTTCATCATTAAAACCAGAATCAGTTTCAGAACTAGACCCAGTTAAGTATGAAGACAAAGAATCATTTAAAAAAGTCTTATTAACTTTATATCGTCTTTTACCTCCACATGGTATCTTGCGTTTTTTAGTAATATCTGGATTTGCTATCAAATTTATAATATCTTGTCGAACCTCGGGTTTTACTATCTTCAATAATTCATGGAGAGATATTCGAATTTCTTTATATAGTACTTGTCTAGCAAGATCTATCACTATCATATCATTAATTCGAGGTGAGATTTCATTTATTACCAAGCCCAGCTCTTTTGCTTTTTCATATGTAATAATTGAACAATCTGAACCCAAATCGCAAATCGTTTCTGTATCCCTACCATTAACTGATATAGATATTTTTTTCATTGATTCTATTAGCGATGTGATTTTATTATCATTCTCTTGTAATAAATTTTGATAAACTGGCTTAATATTGTTATTAGCTTCGACCATTGTATATTTTGAATTAATTTTTATTAATACAGAGTAAAAAATATATTATTGCATATATTATTAAATATAGAATCACAATGATAACTTTATCTTGTGAAATCAGTAAAGTACCAGTTACAGCTTCCATTGGATGAGTTAGTAGAGAGGTTAAGCACATTGGAAAAACTTGCCAGATAAGTAAGAGAATGCGTAATTATCCGAACATGTGTCTTTTTTCTGATTAAAGATATATAATAATATACAACTTAAGAATGGCGCAACTATTGTGGAGCAATGTCCCAAAGAGTCTAAATATTTTTGATTTACCAGAATTGCTAAAACAGATCTTATATTTTTTAGAAATCGATCGATCCCTCTATCCTATTTTATTTGTTAACCGCCTTTGGTATCACTGTGGTACTCCTATTCTATGGCGTCGTGTTGAGATTTTTATAGAAGATTGTCAACAAAGCCAGGATAGTAAAATCATATCTGGGGCTCTTTATCGGTGATTAATGAAGTTAAAAAGAGTTATGCGTGGGAAAATAAAGCCACTCTATTGTTCAAAGATGGTATATCTCAGATTAGAAGGTTTAAAAATCTCAGATGCTTTAATAAGTACAATTCTGCGATCATGTCCGGATATACGCTTTCTCATTCTTGATAAAAGTAAGGATTTCACTAATATACCAATTATAGAAATTGCAAGATATTGCCCAAAGCTATTACATCTGAGTCTTAATTCATGTATATGTCTCACTAATCAGTGTATTACTGAAATAACACGTTCTTGTTCAAAACTTAGACATCTTGAGCTTGGCAACTATTCGATTGGTAATGAAGCTATCGAGAAGATAGCCGACAACTGTACTAATTTGAAATATCTTAGTTTGAAAGGGTGTAAAAGGATTAGTAATGAAGTGCTGAAAAAAGTCAATCCGAAAATTAAAATCGAACGTCCAAATTATTCAGATGATGAATTCTCCGATTCTGATTTGCCTCCACTTATTTCAATCTTTACTGGTCGACGAAATAGGATAGCTATAACCAGCCCTTTAGAGACTACTATTTGAGTCATATATCAGATGAAACAGATCTTATTTCTGTAATTATTAATTATCTCAGAGAGAATCCTCCAACGCGGGTTATAAATAATCACATTTATTAGTGAAGAATGAGTAATTAATTATTCGTTTAATGGATTTTATTTACCTAATGTAGGAAAGCAAGTCGGCCTACCTGTCTGTCATATTTATTTTTTCGTTTAGCTTGGAGGATTGTGCATCCAAATCTGCGACAGACTCTTCTGATCTTGAGAATGTATAATTATTTATCAAGTTAATAGTTATTTTTCTGCTATAATATAATTATTTTACCAATGTTCATAAATTGTCTTATTGAAGGAAGAATCCCAGTGAAAACATTAATTGATACGTCGTTGAAGTTTAATACCATTAGCAAGAGCTTGTTCGATAGGCTTGGAACGGATCATGGAATGGCTCCAACTTGTGATCCGGTTAAAAACCTCTATAAAGATGCAATAGGTGGAATAAATTGCTTAGATTTACAATTCTACCATAAAGGGAAATGGCGAAGTTTGGATGGTATTGATCTAATAGACTTCGAGATTCACAAGAATCCAACATTCGATCTGATATTGGGACAAGAATGGTTGTGGGCACATGAAGTAAAGATAAGTTTTAATCCCGATACTAATATTGAAATAGATGGTATGAGTATCCCATTAATCGAAGAAGATAGCGGGCCCACAGGCAACTCTCCGAGTCATAAAGCCAGCTCCACAAAAAATAACTTATCTAAATCAACGGAATCTAAACCTGGTCTAGCTCAAGAGGAGGTTATGAATATAACCAAGAAACTTCTTTCAAATGCCAAAAATAGCAGAGTTAGCAAGAATAAGAAATATTCTAAAGTAGGCTCAAAGAGCCATTGCTCTGCAATAGATTTAGGTGATGGGTGTGGAAAGCTTTCATTAAAAACGCACCTCAATAATATTTGGAAGTCGGTTCATTCTATAGAAAATGATATAGAGTATGGAGTTTTTGAAAAACTTCATATTATTGAGTATGAACTAAGTTGTATAAATAAAGGAAAGCTACCATGGGTAAAGTTGGATTCTTCAGATACTTCAGGCTCAAGTGATTCTTCTTCGTCTAGAGTGCGATCAGAAGTTATAGATACGTATAGAACAAGTGCAAAACACCCTGCTTCGCAGACATCCGTTAAGAAACGTCCTACTAAACGAAAAATTCGCAAAGTGAGAATGCGTAATATCTAAACATTAAACATTTTCCCAAATTTGAATCGTTCTCATCGCCCGTGACACATGTTCGAGATAAATTAATCATCAACCATACTAGCTTCGTTAAAATAATTTTTTCTTAAGGAGAGAAGTCATTTTTGCGTAATCTTTGATGGAATTCACTTCGTGTAGTTTGAAATTTCATATGCGAGGATAGGGGTTCTTTACCTCTATATTTTATATCGCGTGGAACGAACTCAGTGATAGCATAATTAGTGTCATATTCCGGGTTTGTAGGCTGATAATTAATTTTCTCTTTAAGGTCATACATACGTACCATCAAACCAAGTCTTTCAACCGTACCTCTCATATCCCGTTCCAATTCCACGATTGATTTTTGATAATGTTCATCTTTAATCTTGTCTTCACAGTATTGTACAATATCTTCGAGATTTGCATAACTTAACCATAAATCCTGCACTAAATAAACAAGTGATGTCCGGAGATCATTAAGTTCTTCTTCTGGTCCCATGTCAAGTGTTGAATCCTGCTCTACCTTAATCTTTGGATCAAAGCGTCTTTACTAATATTTGTGCCTACTATAGAAAGAAATTCCAAGTTTGGACAATGCTGAGCGATTTCATTGGTAACTATATCAGTGACAAGACGGCAACACCTGATATCGAGATATTTTAAATTTTTACACGAACGTACAATATTACAGATAGATGTGTCAGAAGCATCGCTAGCGCCGATATCAAGATGTTCGAGCTTCGGACAAGAGTTAGCAATATTACAGATAGATGAATCGGTAATAAATCTACACTGATCAAGTTCGAGATATTCTAAGTTGTGAATATGTTGCAACATTAACCGAATTATCAGTAATATTATGGCAACCTTTTAAAGAGAGATGCCGAAGATTAGGACATGAGTAAGCAATTGCAATTATCGTCCGATCAGTAATTGGCCTATATCGTTTTAATCCGCCAATGCATAGAAGTTCTAATTTACAACATACTTTTACTATTTTATATATGAAATCATCAGTAGTATTCCCGCAAAAACCAATATCAAGGTAGCGTAATTTTTTGCATGATTGTGCAATTTTATATATGGAGTGATCAGTTATATCTTGGTTACCGCGGACATTGAGAGATTCTAAGTTGGGATATGATCGGGAAATTTCTATAAGTGACGCATCAGTAAAACTTTTACTTTGTTCAAAATTTAGACTGGTTATATTTGGGTATGAGCGTAATATACTTAGAACTTTTTTATCCGAGAGCTTAGAATAATGGGTAATTTTGAGGCTTCTTAGGCTTGAACTATAAGATGATTTCTGTTTTTTACATGCCGACGTTAAAAATTCTTCTAAAAGAGTAATATCTTTACCAGAGGCCGATGTTCTATCTCCTACAAACTCGAGGTGAGTAACTTCAGCTGAAAGTTGACTCGCATCATTGCTAGTATTGATTCCGTTTTCTTTTATTTCGGATAGCATTTTTTGTGAACTATATTTATAATAATATACATTCAAAGTAAAAAAATAATCGATCGTGATTATCGGGATTTTTATGTATTGCATTACACGTATACCACCTGTGATACATGTTGAGAATCGAAACCGAAATAGGTGCATACTATATTTAAATTAAGTAACAAACAAGAATCGTGTGGTACATATAAGGAATTGTCAATTATCGACGATATACGCACAGACGATTTTATAGGTGAGCGATTACCCGATGTGCAATTTCGGCATAAATAGTACGAAGACATCCTATTTTGTGATCACTAATAATCTATTGCCTCGATTTAGTACGAGATGTAAAGAACCAATGTCATGGATATCTGATGTCGAGACTTGACATATAAAAACGTATGTTATCTCGGTAGGTCGAATTCGCAAGTTCGTCTTTAACAAAGCATCAAAAAAACATCATTGAGCGATACAACAATCAATCAATCGAATAACTAATTTATCTACTGCAAAATGCATCTCAACATTCCCGACCATTTTTTATTTACTATTTTCATCGCTGTAAATTTAATCATATATAACTTAGATTTTATTTAACCACGTTTCTTAGCTTTCTTAGCACTAACATATTTGTTTCGTTATTTAGGGCAAGCATCCGTGCTAAGTCACAGAAACAGAAACCCTTTGGGTCAAATTTACCGCACTATTTGATGAGAGAAGAAAAAGAGAAAAACGTTCTCCCACAAAATTGTACAATGCTTTATCCGGAGAAAAAGGACTCAGTCCAGCCACACTTGCTACCTTTTACCGTCACCAGAAAAAGTAAATCGGAAAAAAGATAATTCTGTTGTCATTAGCGGTAGTATCAGTAATAACAATAGAAATAATTTTTCAAGTAATAGCAATATAATTTTAGATAATAATAATGATGATAGTAATAACGATAGCTAGTGTGGGGCGGAGAAAGGAACTGCCATTTCTTTACGTTTAAAGGGGACTAGGATCCCGGCAGGCATTGATCAAAATGTTTTATTCCTCCCTCTTTGTCTCTGCCCTCACGCTTCTATCTATATAGGCCGGCCTTTATATTGTAATTTAACGTAAATATTACTATCAATAAAGTTATTATTATTTGTTATTTTTATTTCGTGTTAATAATTGTGTGTAAATCTCAATTTTTTATCTGCATCATAGCACGTGCACTTGCTCGTGATAGTGATATATGTGGTAAATTACTACGAAATAAACAATGTATTTTAGTTGAATGGAATCTTCTAATACTTCTGGTTTAAAATACCCTGGTAAATTTTTATTCAATCCCTTCGCTGTATTCAAAGACGCAACGTGTTTTTCATACGTTTATTTTTCTCAGAATACTGGAATCGCGCATATATGAACTCGAAATATTAGGAGAGAAATATGGTCCTAATACAAATCAGGGAAAGAAGATTGCTACTCTCCTCAAGGCTCTGAAGGTTAAGGTTAGTACTTTCGCGCTTCAACTTCTATATGTGCTACGCCTCTGTTCTGCGTGTATGGGGGAAGAAGAGCGTCCGGACATACAGCTTCCGCGACGTGCATATGTAGTAGTTGAGCTGTTACGCCTCTGTTCTGCGTGTATGGGGGAAGAAGAGCGTCCGGACATACAGCTTCCGCGACGTGCAGTTAGGGAAAGTCCTGACTTGGCATTTTTTGCTAATTTTTTTTCTCAAATAATAGAAAAGAAAAGTAGATCACGAAAATGATGATGGCAATGTATATGAAGTAGAGGAACTCCACGTCAATGTTGGTGAATTTCCTGCGTTGCTCAAGTACTGTCAAAGTATCATGAAATGCAAGAAAATCATATTGATGAGGTTACCAACATGATAATGTAAAGAATGTTCTTGATTTAATAGTATATTTTCGGCAAATTGTGTGCAGACTTCCTGGCAAAATCGGCAACTCACTATAATCAAAGTATTTTGAAGGCAATGCCAAAACTCCCAAATACAGCAGAAAAATCTCGAGAAGCGGTTACTAAGATAACACCTAGGAAAAAGCGGGTCAAGTATATATATCAATGGAATTGAAATCTCAACTTTTTTCGCTAGAAAATTTATATATGCACGCCACTCCATACAAAAAAATGCATTGTAAATTGCAGATAATACATATATGCATATTAATAAAGTTGTAATTTGCCCTTATTTTTTATTTTTATCACATCAAGTTGTCATTTGCCCGAATACTGGGTTTTTGGATACATCTATGTTCACATTCAGTACAATAAACATGCTGGGACGACCAATAAAGTGATCAGAATTAAATAATGTAAATTGTTAAAGCTAACAAGTGCTAATTAGATCATGCAAACGTTCTGGAGATGATGAGAGGCTCTGCTTTCCAAATGAATCGATTTTTTAGAGTGCTCTTCACTCCGCGTAGCGTAACTTTTCTTCCCGTTACTTAAATCATAGTAATAACCTGCCTCATCATCATCATCGTCAGAATCATCAGAATATGTTATGTTTGTCTCATCGTCAGAAATATCCGAATTAGTCTCATCGTCATCAGAGATATCCGAATTAGTGAAACTAGCTCCGCTAAAACCTGAAGAACAAGAGATATGAGTTGATAGAATAGAGGGGATTGTTGGAATACTTACCTCAGTTTCCGGTATTTTTTTCTTGGATTCTTCACTTATCTCAGCTTCTGGTAATTTTTTGGAATCGGCAGAACCAGAAGAATCGAAAACTTGAGATGAGTTGGAGACTCGAGACGTCTCTTTAGTAGATGTATTTACCTCAGCTTCCGGTAATTCTGAATCTTGATCATTTTCTTGGGATGAATCTAAAGGAATCGATTCTGTAGGTATACTTGTCTCGGTTTCTGGTAAATCATCTGAAGAATTATGTGTCATAGACACCGCACTATGCGCGTCCTGATCATCGGTAAATTCTATATCAGGCCTTTTGGTGAAGTGATCTATAATCGTTTGAATCTGAGAATTAGTAAATTTTGAAATAGCATTCGCACTATATGATTTAATATATTTGACCTTATCTAAACCTATCTTTTCGAATAACCTGAAAATTTTTCTAGCTCTTTCAATTTTCTTATATAGTGATTCACGCCTAATGCCGGGATTTTGTGTAATAATAAAATCGTAAACTTGACCTTTGGCTTTTTTCATACTCACTTTATCTCTATTCATGATTTCATCAAGACTTTTGTCAAGTACTATAATAAAACTACTCCAGCATAAAATTTCGGCCTGATTAGCTTTTACTGATTCATCTTCCGCATCACATGCTTTTTCATATAAGTGGGCTATGTTTTGGAGGATGCTCAATTTTTCCTGACCCGAGGTCAGCGAAATTTCAGTTATATGATCCGGAGATATGGAGTTATGATCTTGGACAGATGAAGATGCATCATTGTAACTGTTACCTGCAGATAATTCCTGAATAAAGCCTTGTTCACGGGTGATAATAGGGACAGTATCCTGGGAAGTTATGATTGTCTCTTGTTCTCGAAGCCTCTTCTCCTTAATGCTCTGAATTATCTCGTTACTAACTTTTTCTTTATACTTTGAATCCAGGAATTCATCGACTTCCTTATCTTCCAATGATTTACTCTCTGTCCGGATAGGTGATGCGGGGTATTGGGATGAAAGCTCCTGATGTACACCAGAATTTGATGTGTTATCAGATATATTAGTTGCAAGAGTATCATCACAGCGTAAGTTTGTCTGTTCAGGAGTATCGTTAGAATTTTCTGTTTCAATAGAGATAGTATTAACTAGAGGTTGGTGATCGTTTAAGACCACCCCTTTGGGTCTGATTTCTCTGGTATCATCATCCGATTTAGATGTGGGAGCTTCAGCGGAGCTGGCATGGTCATTACTTCGTAATATAATATGGTTGCTCTTTTCTTCGTCGGTTTGTAACTGTTTCTGTTCCAATTTCACAACCCTAGCTTTAAGTTCAGCATTTTCTGAAGCGGTATCTTTATCGTTCTGCTCCAGTTTTATAAATCTGAATTCATGCTCTTCCAAAGCTTGTTTTAATTTTATGTTCTCAGCTTTAAGTTCTATGTTCTCGGTCTCAACTTCGGAAAATTTTTTTTTAAGTTCAAAAATCTCGGCATTCTCCTTCCTAGGTTCAACAATCTGGGATATGTGCTTGGAATTCAATTCTCTCAACGTTTCAATTGCGGATTGAGTACTTGCCATTGTTTTATATAAGCTACAGATATATTCAAAAGGTTGAGTTAAGAAATATCTATATTGGGCACATGAATCCATATCGAGTATGAAAAATCTTGTAATACATCTCATTATCCGTGATTTAATTTTCTGATATGTAACTATATAGCTACTGTGTGACTGCCTTTGGCAAAGTGAATAACGCAAAAGTTTGAAGTCACATGATATTTACCGTGATCATTTTCCTTATTTTAGCTGCAAAGGTATCGTTTTTGAGACACCTATGGTTATTTTTTTGATATATCAAAAATTTCTGAAAAAAATGGTTATTTTTTTGATATGCCTATAATTGTTTATTTAAAGATGCATCAAAAAAATAACTATTTGGTCACATGAAATTTTGATATATCAAAAAAATAACCGTAGGTATATCAAAAACCATACTTTTGCATTTTAGCTTCCCCAGTATCACCAGAAATTTTTTCGCGAAAACGTGATATTCCGCAGGGGTTAGGATTAGGGTTTTTCAGGGTATTATATTTATCACAACGCATCACACCTTTCGAATATCGATTTTTATTAAATATTCTGGGGACAGAGAATTTTTTTACTTACGAAAATCATATTTGTCACCCAATATTCATCACCCGAAAAAACAACACGTGAAATATTTCTGATCACACACCAAATTATGGTCCAATCAAAATTTAATTCGCGAAAAAATTTCTGGTGATACTGGGGTAGCTCCTTATTTTTGGTCATGATCGGAAAAATTACTATTAGAGTGTCCTTAAAATAGACCCCGGGTCTAGGTTTTTATCCTAGACACCCTATATAAATAAATTTTTTTAAAGTAGCTAACACGTGATACATACAATTGTGGTCTAGGTTAAGAGTGTAGACCCTGGGTCTAGGATAAATTTATCCTTACTATTATATATGCAAAAGTATGGTTTTTGATATACCTACGGTTATTTTTTTGATATATCAAATTTCATGTGACCAAATAGTTATTTTTTTGATGCATCTTTAAATAAACAATTATAGGCATATCAAAAAAATAACCATTTTTTTCAGAAATTTTTGATATATCAAAAAATAACCACAGGTGTCTCAAAAACGATACCTTTGCATTATATATTACACAAAAATAACACATGATACGTTGTACATTCTTCTAATCAAAAATCTTTATTAATAAAATATACAGGGTAAAAATACATGATAAAATACATGATATCTGGCCCTTTAGGGACGCTTCTCTGAGGCATATATGAAGAAAAATACAAAATAAATCTATATTTATTGCAAAGCAATGGGCATCGCCCTACACTTCCTATACTTATCTAATATTTATTATGAGGTGGTGATGAAACAGTAGGGCTTGGGCCGACATTTTGAGGTGAGTGAGTATTAGCTTGTTCTAATGCCTACACTAATAAGCTTTTGTTAATGATCATGATATTTCTTAAGGTTAATAATAAACGAACTAGAGATTTTGTGTGCGAAGTGTGTGGTGTTAATGGAATTTCAGAATGGTCTAGGTAAAAATATCTTGATATACCACCCAAGTCCTTTACTAGAACATTTCTGTACCGGCAATCTGAAGCCCCACAAATCCAAATTGGTTTCCAGCTGGTCTACATGATGCACCTATAAAACTCATCCCATCTAATGTTTCTCTCCATAATTTTACGCCATCGTCTACTTTTTTTGAATTAGTACAGATGATACGTGAAGACTCGACATACATTAACTCTAAAATCTTTTCGTCTCGTTTCAACAACCCCATAATATCAGGCTTCTTTCCCATTCACTCTTCATCTACTCTTATACTTCGCTTTGCTTTGTTCGTTGGACTTTGGCGCTCTGCCGTACTTAAGCAAATAGTACTACCTCCCAAATTTGACCGAAGCAAAGGAATTATAACGTCTGTAACATAAGTACCTTTACTTTGCTCACTGCGAGATGTACTAGTCATAAATGCGAGATTATTTCATATCTCGTCACTGATGCATAGAATACACAGATATAGTCAGATAAAAATGTACTAGGAACGTGGAGAAATATATATCATTTATCAGAAAATTACTTAACAAAGTTTCAAAAATACGTTCAGTTATTTTTATTATCGTACTTTCTATACATGTCATCAAAACTAATTTGGTCTTGACTCAACTCTTAAAATTTCAATTTTTAATTGCGTCTGACTTAACTAATTACATCTATCACTAGTAAAAATCAAAATTTGCCTTGACTCAACTCTAATTTTTCTTAATTTTAATTGCGTCTGACTCAATTCAATAGTTTTGACGACATGTATAGTACTTTCATCTTCTTTTCACATTTTATCATGGGAAGTATTCTATACATGTCGTCAAAACTAATTTGACCTTGACTCAACTCTTAAAATTTCAATTTTTAATTGCATCTGACTCAACTAATTGCGTCAATTACTAATAAAAATCAAAATTTGCCTTGACTCAACTTCAATTTTTCTCAATTTTAATTGCGTCTGACTCAATTCAATAATTTTGACGATGTTATCAGGGTTAATCGCTACGGTTCGATCACGATCAACCTGATACATTTTACAGTTCTTTTAGGAGTTTAACGTGCTATGTCCAAAGACACACGACAGTTTGGTTTCTATTTTGCTTATAGAAGGCACCAGTCAGTTTATAGACATAATTGGTCTTTTCGTTGCGGCGACGCCCTTTAACATTGTTATAATTAACAAGAGGTGTAACTGTCTATGCATTCAAATATAATATGTCTGCGTATTAACTCAAACGCAAAAAGTATTCTTTCTTTAAAACATTACTGCATATTAACTCAAACGCAAAAAGCTATACTCTTAAAATAAATATGCGTTTACTCAAACGCTCAAAGACAATATGCGTTTACTCATCAAACGCTCGAAGATAATATGCGTTTACTCAAACGCTCAAAGATAATTACACTCTTTCATCAGGAAATTTTTTAAGTTGGAGGTTATTGTAATAATTTCGTTTTCAAAGGTTATTGAAGGTTATCGATATCAATAACCTCCGGAGTATTACGTTTTATTAATAAAAATGAAGGTTTTCGGTACCAATAACCTTTGTAAATATTACGTTTATGTTGGAGGTATTCGAAGGTTATCGGAGTGAAGGACTTCGAAGGCTTACGTTTAAAAAAATTTACTGATGTTTAACATAAGTCATGACTTCATTTATTCTTTTATAAAAGTTTATATATTAATTTCATTAACTCAAGAATATTAACATTATACAATTCTACAATCAAGTATTTAATAGGACCCCGAGCAATCTATAAATAGGTCACATTAGAGTTTGCTTAGCTATCATAGTAAAATTTTTAAAAAGTTGCTTATTTTTAATTAAAATTTAAAAATTTACTTACAAAAATTATATTTTTCCTTTCTTATTTCCTAATTTAGTATTATCTGACCTATTCATAGATTGCTCGGGGTCCTTATTTAATCCTATAACATTCAATATTCCTTTATTAATTATACTTGTTAGTTTATTAATAATTAAAATACAAATAAAATAATTTACTATTATTTTTAATGATTATACTTTCATCGTTCAAGAATTTAGGGTTAAGAATAATAAAATTAAAGTTTTCTCTTTAATACAAAAGGTTTTCTGCCTTTAGAGGTTCTCTCTTAAGAATAGGATGTTCCATCCTTTTTAGAAAGGGGATTGGAATCCAAATTCCTACACTCTTAAAAATGCAGAGAGCTCATATTTATAACTATTAGGGTTGCACTATTTTTCCTATTTTAGTAATATGATCTACTATATTACTGTGCCACTGTGTTACTTACTATTACTGCGCCTTTGTATAACCATTATTGTTATCGTGTAACTTTACTGCGCCACAAAGTCATGTGATTAAAACTATTTATAAATTGATATACATATAAGAATCTAATACTAATAGGATATTTATGCTAGGTATTAATATTTATTATTACTATCTCTGTTATTTATTTAATGAAATTTGACTGTGGTTGGTTAAGTTCTTGTGATATTTCACTATATAACAATGACATGTATAAAGTATTCCTCATAATTCACGAAATATTCGAATTGTTAAAATTACTTATAAATTCATTACACTTCCTCGAAACTGAATCAGGTATAGCACATTTCATATTTTCTCGTGGTTTCAAAAAAGTACTCTTCTGTCTACGCTATACCTGCCACCCAAATTCAAAATCCAAATGCCAAAATCCCAAATGCCAAAATCCCAAATCCCAAATCTCAAATTACAATTAGTATTTTTTGCCGAAATCCCAAATCCCAAATCCCAAATACTAGTAATTTGTGCATTTTGGCATCCCAAATCCCAAATTATTTGAGATTTGGGCAACACGTATAGTCTACGCCCTAGATTTTTTATCATGAATGACACTGGTCAAAAATTTATAAAACCGACATCTATCAGGTACCAGATAGGTGTAGTATCTGTGCCTAATATTGTACACATATTGGGTACATCAGGAATTATATAGAGGCGTTCTACAACGTTCTACGAACGATACGTATTAATAACGTTCTAGATCGATCCGTTTTATTGCGTATTTCGAACGTTACGTTCTAGAACGATCCGTTC
>PQFF01000093.1:125276-156408 GCA_003547095.1 Diversispora epigaea | reverse complement strand
AAGAAAGGTATAAAGATATTAGGGAAGAAGGCAAAGTAAGTATAAGTTTTTTTTTTATTTTTTAAAAAAAAAAATAATAATAAAAATAACTTACTTTTAGCCGCACATCCGCGAAGCCGATTTCGACCTTCACGAAGTCCATTTCGACCTCACGAACCAGCGAAAGGTGAGAAAAAGAAAGGTGTAGAGGTATTAAGGAAGAGGAGCAATGTAAGTATAAAAAATAAAATAAAATAAAAGAAATAAAAATAATTTTTTTTTAAAAAAAAAAACTGATTATCATGTTACGCCAAATTTTATAATAATTATATTAATTATATTAATTAAAAGACATATCTTATAGACATCTGCGATACCGATTTCGAGAAGAGAAGGTTCCTATTAGCGAAAGAAGGTAAGTATTATTTAAAAAATAATAAAAAAACCTATCTTATCAACAACCGCGAATGTGATTTCTAAGTATTAAGACAAAAAAAATATTGATATAATTTATACATGTCGTCAAAACTAATTTGGCCTTGACTCAACTCTTAAAATTTCAATTTTTAATTGCGTCTGACTTAATTAATTGCGTCAACTACTAGTAAAAATCAAAATTTGTTTTGACTCAACTCCAATTTTTCTCAATTTTAATTGCGTCTGACTCAATTCAATAGTTTTGACGACATGTATAATATAATTAAAGTATTGCGGCATAATTACGACATTGCGACATAATTGCGGCATTGCGCCACAATTGCGACATTGTGTCACAATTGCGACATTACGGCAAATAGTTGCAACTAGTCATTAAGTTGCAACTAATTGCAACTTATAAAAATAATTAAGGCAGGTATCTTTATTGATATGTATAATGGCGTAAGATCAAAAGTCCCAGATTTTATGTTAAATTGGATTCCGGATTGGTCTTTTGCTCTTGTACCAATATAAAATTGTATTTTTGTATAATTGAAAAGCAGTTTCGTCTGTAAATAAAACCTTTTTCCAGTTACAATTTAAATTTTCGTGCCCATTCGACTCGTCATTCCTTGTGTCATGGTGTAAGCATTGGCGTAACTTTTGGTAAACTTTTTTTATACCCAATACTCATTAAATACTTCGAAATAGTTGCAAAATGAAGTTGTATTCCTTTTTTTAATAGCTTAGTAGCAATACCTTTTAATGAAATAGAAGAATCTCAACGAATATACTGACGTATCGCATTTGATACTTCGGGGGTTATTTTTTTTTGTCGACCGTTTCCACTTTTATGATTTACGCTTCCATTTTTTTTTAATTTTTGAACATTATAATAAAGAGTTGAGGTCGGAATCTTGATAAGTTTATGCAATTCAGGCACCGAACGCACTCCGTTATTCCAATAATGTAGCAAAACTTCTTGGTGTCTTTTATTAACTGAGGTCGACATTCAACTGGGCTGTGCGAAAAATTTTAAAAGATAAAAAAAATCAAAAACGGATGAAATCGTAGCACAAAGAATAAATAAGTATTTTCAATATAAAAGAAAAAAAACTTACTTTATATCCACGATCTCATTTTAAGGAAGAGAAGTGAACCTACGATTTCATTTCAAAGGGAAGAAGGCACGGCCCAATTTGAAAAAGTGTGATAAGAATATATAAGTATTTTTTAAAAATAAGAATAAAAAAAAAAATTAAATCCGATTTGAAAACTGTATCCATATTTACGGCACATGACACTCACGGCATATGACACTTCACACGGCACACGATATTGTATACGGCATATGTTATTCTATACGGCACACAGTACTTTATACGGCACATGGCATACGGCACATTGCCGTGCCGTGTCATGCCGTATTGCCGTAACTCTAAGGTGTTCATATGTCTGCACCCCTACTAATATATAATTTACCTATCTTTTGAATAAAATGACTAAAAAATACAAATACATTTGTAATTGTATGGTCTGTGAAGGAAAAGAAGTTGAAGGAAAGACCCAGAAAAAGCATACTAATGATAAAATTATGTGGAAATCTAGTAAAGAAAGAAAGATTCAATTAGCAATGATCGAAGCAAGAAAGTTTAATTATAGAGGTAAATAAATTGTTGAAATAACTTCGCATATCGGGTAGACAAATAGCCATATCGGGTACCCGATATATCAATTTTTAACCTGTGTAACATTTATAATATTTATCTTTCTTAATTAAGTGAACGAAACTCAAGTGAATGAAGATACGTCATCAAATAAAAATAGTAAGAAAAGAAAAAGAAGTTCACCGACATCTGATGTACCTAAGTTAAATAGAGACGTGTCAATAAGCAATATGCTTACAGGGTTGGATCTTGGTGAAGAAATAGTTGTGGCATCATCATCNAACTTTTGTTTGATATAGGAGACAATGATAATGAATTAATTGACGACTTAGAAGAATGTGATGATGAAGAAATTATTTGTGACGATGATGAATTAGAAGTAGAAGTAGAATTAGAAAATGAATATATGGATTCGGATGATGAAATATTTAAAGATGATGATAACTTGTTTGTCTCACCTGAGCTGGAAGAGGAGGACGAATGCTATGAAGGAGTAGAATTAAAAGATAAATTAGACGTAGAGATACTTTTGTGGTTATTTAAGTTTCAACAAAAATATCAGATACCTGATACGGCCCTGGAGGCCTTAATTAAGTTTTTAAACCATACCCTAAAGATGATTGACGATTCTAAGTTTTGGGAATTTCCTGCTTCTTTATTTTTAACAAAAAAAAGGTTAGGAATTTTTCAACCAAAATTAAGGATGGCAGTTTGCACAAACTGTCATAAATTATATGATTCTAAGATTGTATGCAATAATACGGAAAACAATAAGTTAGCAATCATGCATTGCCGTTATGAAGAATATCCAAACAATCCAATACCTTCCCGAAAGAATTTATGCAATAATGAGCTCTCCTCCCTCAAAAGAAATATGAAAAATATAGTAGCAATTCCTAAAATGCTATATCCTAAGCCCTCAATTAAACAACAATTAAGTATCTTGTACCAGAGATCTGGCTTTGAAAAAATACTAGACCAATCGGGCACAAGAAATTATGATAGTAATATCTATGCTGATATATATGATGGGAAAGTATGGAATTCATTTCCTTTCGATGGTAGCAAATTTTTTAGTCTAGAAACTGCTACCTCGAATTTAGGATTATTAATAAATTTGGATTGGTTCCAACCCTTTAAGTACACACAACATAGCACTGGTGCTATTTATGCTTCGATATGTAATCTTCCAAGGGCAGAAAGAAATAAGCCTGAAAATATTATTTATTTAGGCTTCCTACCTGGACCTAAGGAAGCCGATAAGAACCAAATTAATCATTACCTATCCCCGATAGTTGATGAACTTAAGGAATTATGGGAGGGATGGAGAGTTCCCAAAATATATGAAAATAAAGATGGGCTCGATATAAGAGTTGCAATATTAGTAGGTTCTTCAGATATTCCAGCTACACGAAAGTTATTTGGGCATGGATCTGCAGTAATGAAATGTCGCAGGTGCTCGAAAAGAAGCTGATATAGTGGGAAGTTTAAAAAAACTCATTATGGTGGTATGCATGATTATGAACACTGGATTACAGAATCTGCAGATCCCCAAAAACATAGACAATATGCTCAAGAATGGCTTAAATGTGACACCAGAGGAACAAGAGAAGCTCATTTTAAAATAAACGGAGTGCGATGGTCTGAATTGCTTCGGCTCCCTTACATGGATCCGATCAGATTTGCAGTAGTGGATCCAATGCATTGTTTGTTCCTTGGGATTGCAAAATGGATTATTCGATCCATATTTATTAAAGAAAATAAGCTAAATTCCGAGCAACTTCGTACAGCACAAAAGAGGATGGATAACGTTCAACTTCCATCTGATATTGGTCGAATCCCTCCAAAAATTGCTATCGGAGAAGGATTTTCAAAGCTCACTGCTGACCAATGGAAGACCTTTATTATGATATATGCAACAACAATTTTATGGGACATGTTAGATGATAATGATAGAAAGATATTGGGACATTTTGTTCGGGCGTGTAACTTATTGGTTGCTAGATTTGTTACTGAGGATGATCTGCAAGAAGCCCAAGAAAGATTAAGGGATATGTCAATAAATATAGAAAAAACCTATGGGCCTGAATTTATTACAAGTAATATCCATTTATCAATGCATATTCCTGAATGCATACGGGATTATGGCTCTGTTTATAGTTTTTGGTTATTCCCGTACGAGCGATTAAATGGATACATAGGTAAGCCGCACATATCGGGTGTACGAAATTATAATAAATAAAATTTTAACACAAATCTTTTCATAGGTTCATATCCTATAGTAATCGGCAGATCGAACCCGAACTTATGCGAATTGTTCTTAAAAATTCGCTTGTGGATTATCATCTTTCATGTCAATGGATGTCTGGTCTCTTAGAGAATTCTCTTAAATTTCTTGCACCAAAGAAAGTTACTGGCAGCTTAGCTGTAACTGATGAATTTGATAGAGAAGAGTTACAGTATTTCATCTCCCTGAGACATGACACGTCCAATAAAATCTATGGCACTGAATATATACCAGGACGTATGCTAACACCTTCACATGAAAAGGTAAGTATTCCTAAAGAGGTTCAAAAAATATTGTGTGAATGGTATGTAACAGTATAGAATAGAAAAAAGAAAGATGTGAACGCATGTATGGAAGTAACTATGAACCAACATGCACGATTAATAATAGGTAATGAAATATTTGGGTCCAAGATCACTGGACGACATGAAAATAATGCAATTATATTAGCGAAGTGGAAAGCATATAGAGATGGAACAAGTGATATTTATCCTGTGAGGTACAATATTACTTCGAACATACTCTAACACTTCCAAAAGGACCCAAAACACATCTTCTAGCATATGTCAAATGGTATAAAAATGCGCCTTCCTCTAGCATACGATTTAAGCATAAATTTATGGAGCCTGAAGTATCCAATACTGAGTTGTGGACTGGAGAATACTATGAGGAAGGTCAAGATTCAATTATTGCAGTGCATAGAATATATGGTCGGGCCATTAAGATAAACTATCGGACGGGGAATAAGAATAAGAATAATTATGTTTGAATAATACCATTGAATCGAAGATTTAATGTTTAATTTTAATTTTATTTATTTATTAATTAATAATAAAGAGATTATCTAGTACAATGAGCATATCAAACAATAACTAAACTTTAAAGTATATCTGATTTTATGCAAGAAAACTTGAATTTTAAGTATATGCATCTGATAGATAAGCCAAAGGAAAAACCTGAATAAAATTTTTAATAAATCAGGTGTCTGATATATACCCGATATTACTATTTATTATCATGTACCCAATATTGAAGGTAATATCGGGTGCCTGAAATAATAATAATTAATATCGCTGTCATATCGGGTGCATTATAAAATTTACAAAAAAAAACCCTAGATATCGGGTGCCCAATATATATAAAAATATTATTCGCACTCGATAGGTACCCGATAGGTACCCGATATTCAAAAATATCGGGTACCCGATAGGTGCCCGATAGGTGTCCGATAGCTGCCCGATATTTGGATTTTGACCTGTGCAGTTTAATACCATCTTCACTAATATCATTAAATTGTTCTATATAACTCATATTTCAATTATAGGGTTGCTGTAATTTTTTCTTTTCAGATAAACAGTCTTTTGCGAAGTGTCCCATTTCTTCACAATTATAACATTTTCCTCTTAATTGGAGTGGTTGATAAATATTATTGTTTTGTTCATGAGGTTGTTTTTGAAATTTATTCCTTGGTTTAACTTGTCTGACCAATTTATCAAGTTGCTGCACAAAGTTTATTTGTAATTTATCAAATCGTTTGACTAAATCGTCAAATTCTGTGTCAGGAATCCTTTTTTCTTTTTTTTCTTACTTCTTTTTTAACTTTTTTTCTTTTTCTTTTTTTATATTTTTCTTTTTCATTATCACTTGAGTCACTAGACTTGACACTTAAGCTTTCATATTTAAAAGTTTTCTTTGAACGTCGATTAGGTTTGCTTCTCCCTTGTTCATAGGCTTTAGCTTTTTTGACAACTGTTGTTAAGTCAGCTAGCTTGTGCGTTTTTACAATAGTTTTTATATCGGGTAATAATCCTCATATAAAATAAAAAAGGATATAGATAGTGTTGACCATGATTTACTTTCCAAATAAAAGACAGAAACAGACAACTATTAACAGGAATTAATTTGTATAAAACACACAGCATTATACTTAATGTACTAAAGCTGAAGGATTTATACTATTATTAAAGTATAATTGGGAAGAAATTAAAGTATTGCGAAATTAAGACGAAAGAGGCAGGAGTGAGGTTTTATAAGGGTAAACACTAAGTTTAACAATAATTCACTAAGAATTCAAGCCCAGAACACTAAGAAAGGCTAAATTTATACCAGATAATAAAATCACACAGCAAGTTATCTAATTATTAAAACAAATACCAAGATCACTAAGCAAGGTATTTAAAAAAATTTCACTAAGAAATTATAAACTAATTATTAAGATCACAAAGCAAAATAATAGTTTATAATAAAGAATAATACTCAGATCACATGCAAAGTATTATTATAAAGGTTTTTACGAAGAATTAAATAATAATTCATCAAGAAATGTATTATTTAATTAAACTATAAAAAGTTTATTATTAAGTTAATAGACCTTTCTAACCAACTAACTGAGGATTAAGAGAATAGAAATTCAATCCTTTATATATATAATAGATTATGCTATTGATTACACTATATATGTCGTCAAAACTATTGAATTGAGTCAGACGCAATTAAAATTGAGAAAAATTGGAGTTGAGTCAAGGCAAATTTTGATTTTTATTAGTAACTGACGCAATTAGTTGAGTCAGACGCAATTAAAAATTGAAATTTTAAGAGTTAAGTCAAGGTCAAATTAGTTTTGACGACATGTATAGATTACACTGTACTTTATACTATTAATTATACTATTTATTACACTTTTGATTACACTGTACTATACACTATTGATTTACAGTCATAATATATATTTTGTTATACTAATTTTTAAGTGATTTATATTAAGATTTATAAAAATAGAAATAATATAATATGGTCCGGTGCAAAAAGATTTGCTCCTCGCCAGAAAAAGATACGATTTACACTAAGTAAAAAATTTTGTGCAACAAGCATGACAGCTTGAAATTCACACGATTTGTACAACATAACTATGGATATTTGTTACCAAAATTTTTTTGCTTAACCATGCTTCCTTCTCCTTTAAAACGAAGTGGTGCACCACTTATGGAGAATAAAAAACTAATGATAATTAATATTTACAACTACTTTTCCGGGGCTAATTCCATAAAAAATGATCATCAAACACTTATATTACGCAAGCGAGTTGCTGAAGTATTGGGTGTTGCTGAGAGAACAGTTGGAGTGTTGTATCAGACTGGAACAGGAGTACATTTACACCACAAAAAATTCTTAAGCGACCTAAATTTCAACCTGATAAAAATATTGCAGAACTTTTACACTTTTTCTAGTGAACTATGAAGACTAGAACTTTTTAAATTAGTTCAAATAAACAAAGAAAAGGTACTATTTCTTGTGTCAAAATAGCAAAATGATATGACCATCAAGTTTTTTTTTACTCCTCCCTATCATTGTGGACTTCAGCCAATTGAAGGTATTTGGGCAATTGTTAAGGGTGAAGTTGCATGTTTGGGTCCACATACAAACCTTTTATCTATTTGAAATATACTTTTAAATGCATTTAAAAATAAAATTAATTCACAAGTTATAGTTGGATTTTGGAGAAAAGTACTTAAAAATGCCAAGGAATATTTTGATTCCGATGAAAATATATAATTAATCAATGAAGAAATTGATAACTATGATGATTTCGATGATGATGCATAATTTTCATTTAAAATTTATATATCATACTTCCGAACATGTATTAATATCATTTAAATAAAAAAAAAAGAAGTTTACTTAATAAAAAATTTTTTTATTAATATTTTTTTGAGGAGTAAATCTTTTTGCACTGGACCATAATTAATAATAAATAATAAATAATAAGGTAGTATAAATAGTAAATATAAAATAATAATATATGTAATAAATAAAAAAAACTATTTGAGTTAACAATAGCATTAAGATTGATTTATTTGGTCAATTTTTTAATTTGATAAAAATATTTATCAATAGTTTCTCCTTTTTGTTACTTAAAGTTTCTTAGTTCTTCTTACTATTGCTTGTGCCAATTGTTAATACAATAATTTTCAATAAAGGTGTCTTGTAATTTAGCTCAAGTATGTGTATTATGATCTACAATCTATTTATAGTATTATTCTTGGGTTTTCTTTTTAAATAAACACCAAATACAGCTTTTTTTCTATTATTATTCTATCTATTTGCTTTAGTGGCTACTAAGAATTCTTGTAATCATTCTTGTGCATCTTCATTAGGAGTTTCGAAAAATTTAAGAAGTTTTGTAACAAATGTTATCATGTTTCTTTTTGTTATTAATTGTGGTTCAAATTCTCTTGATAAATTTTGTTCCTCATTTATTTATTATAAGAATTATCGTAGATTTGCGTTATTATACATCAGTAATTTTTATATAACGTTATATAACGTTCTATGGACGGAACGTTCGTATTGCGTTCTAGAACGACACCTACGTACTAGAATGTAACGTTCTAGTACGCTATAAATACTGTCAAGCTCAAAAGCTGAACAAGGGTCTGAAGGATAAAAATAAATAAATAATAAAACTAAATCAAATAAACAACTAACTGTTCGCTACGTGAAATTCTATAAATATCAATTCACTACGACACAGAAAGTTAAACAAAAGAAATATATATACAGTGAGTTCTTTGTAGTGAGGGATAGTTTTAACACACCAAGTTAGTTTGTGACTTAGCAAGGCGTGGAGTTTAATTAATAATTTATTTACCAATAATCAATAAGTTATTTGGTATAAGTTATAATTTCACAAAGAAATGATATATGGGATAAATATAAGTTTATTATTATAAATTATAAGAAATAAATTAATGATTACAAGATTTATTAATTTTTAAAGGCAAATTAATAAGGATAAAAGATTAATTAAATTCAAAACTATTCTAAGAAGATTAAAACCTAAGAGAATTGGAACTTCTCCTTTAAACCTAGGGCAAATTCTCTTCATATTTATATCCTTTTGCCCTCCTAATTATCTTGGTAGATCAATTTTAGATTCGTATAACATTTGATTTTATCCTAGTAACAGGTGATCGTACCAGGTTAGTCACCTAGGTTAGTCACCTAGGTGAGTCACCTAGATGATTTACCTTGCACATTAATTCGTATTACATTTTGAGTAAATAAATAATAAACTATAGATAAATAAATATAAATAATAAATAATAGATAAAAATACAAATATAAATAAATAAATATAATATAAATGAATATAATAAATATATAAATAAATTAATTGTAACTGTTTTTGGCGTCACAATACGTACCGTTTATACTACGTTTAATGAACGGTGTATATGTTGTGCCTCAGATCGATTCTTGACTCAGATTAAAACTGGCCAAAGTTAGGGTTAGGGTTAGCCAAAGTTAGAAGGATCTACATGGG
Source organism: Diversispora epigaea (assembly GCA_003547095.1). NCBI lineage: Eukaryota > Fungi > Glomeromycota > Glomeromycetes > Diversisporales > Diversisporaceae > Diversispora > Diversispora epigaea. The sequence goes on along the minus strand of PQFF01000093.1, from coordinate 146,735 downwards.
CCAGTTTTATAATTCTGGTCAATGATTCTCACCTGAGGTGCCTTAGCTGCGATCTGAGTCAAGAATGCCATCTGAGGTACAACATATATATAATGTTATATATTGCCGTTTTAGAACGTATAATGAACGTTTCGTATTAATAACGTTGTATATCGGTGTTTATTATCGTTAGTTAGTACGGTACGAAATGTTCGTTTTTACGCGATATATAATGATATTTAAAGCATCGTTTAATAACATAGACGAGCAGAACGTATTTATTGTGATCTAGAACGTCGGATTAATTGCTTTAATATTTTTTTTATTAAATTTATCGTTAAATAACGTTTTTTAATTTAATTTATTCGTTTTTTTCAAAAATTACACTTTTTTTGAATATAAAATTTAATTTCAATCTTTATTATTTTCTTTTATTAACTATTATTTTACTTTTATTATAATTATTACATGAAATATATAAAAAAATATTATTTCGTTATGAATTTTTTAAAATATTAAAGTAATAAACATCATTTTTCATTCCATATCGCTTTCATCTATATTGTATTCGTCCAAATTTATATCGTTTTCTTCATTAGAGTCAATATAAATTACGTCATCATCTTCATTGTCTTCATTCATATTGCCATTGTTATCCTTTTCAAATTCTGAGGCGGATTTTGAGGATGATTCTGATTCTGATGATGAAATATAGATATTTCCATTTTCGATTTTATAACGATATTTAACATTTTTTTTTATTTTTCTGTGTCTTCAATAAATTAATATAAAACTTACTATATATTTTCTGATTTTTGATTTCATGATTACGTCTTTTATTTGTATACCTCCATTATCGGGATCAAGAGTTATTTCAATTACTCCTACGGCAAACGCAAGGAGGTATTTTGTTTTCTTAGCGGGATTTGTAAAAGCTTTTTGTAATATTCTATTACACCATATTAGTTTTTCATTGTCATCGTCTTCATTTATCTTTTTATATAATTTTTTGAATGCTTTTCTAACTTCTTTTTTTTTCTAATCCATTATTTCTTTTTTCGTCACGCTGGTATTAATACTTGGTAATGAATCTTCGCCAAAGGTAGAAAATATTGACGATTTAATTTTGGCAACCATATTGCCCCTCTTTGATTGAAGTTTCAATAGCAACTATATTATAAAACGTTATTTAATGTCATTTTTTATTAAATGTCATTTAATATAAAGTAAATTATTAATTAAATTATATACCTTACTATGAATACTTTTTTCAAAATACGAATTCCATCTTTTTTCCGAATATTTTGCAAGAAATCCGAAATTGATCGAATTTATGTAGTTCTTTGTTTCTTTTTTTAATTTTTCTAAGTCCGGGTACATATCCGTTTCTATAAATGGTTCCGATACAATATTGGCTATCTCCTGTAAAAAATATTTATAATTAATTTTTATTTATATATATAGAAAATAAAGTATAACAAAATTCTTACATTTAAATATAATTCTTCTGATTTCTTCTGTTCTTTCGAATTATTTGAATCATTTCCATTTTTTTTTATTTCGATAATGTCTTTTTTTATTTCAGTTATATCATTTTTTATTTCTAGTAGTGTATTCATTATTTTTTGANATACTGGTAGAGGAACCGCTATCAAGGATTATATCAACAGTCCATCCTCCTACTTGTCCTTTACAAATCATCGGGGTGTTACTGTAAGTTGTTGCCAAATTAGATTCAGTTGCCTTAGCCTTTCCTTTATCCTTTTGTTCCTTTTCCTTTGGTATTCGTTTTCGTCTCGGAGTAATTGCCTTTTTTAACTCATTCCTTATTTTAGGTATATTTATTAATTGTGCAATAGTAACATTTGATTTTGTATGTAATAGATCTTCAACTATGGAATAAGGCATAGTCTTTTGTTCCAACAATGGCCGGTCGAAGAAGGATACTTGTTTAGTTCGTTTTGGGTCTCCTTCCTCGTCATTATTATTAGAAGTCTTACCCCTTTTTCCTCTAGATCCGGTGGCAGTAGTTTTACGGGTATCCTGAACTTCAATGAGAACATCTTGCATCTGAGATTCATTTGGAAGGTTCCATACTGACTGGTCCATTTGAGAGTTACCTTTGTCACCTCCAACAAACGAGGGATTTTGATCATCAGACGTACTCCCGCCCTCTCGGGGTACGTTATCTAGTTTTTTGACTGCTCGGGGTAAGTATGTTGTTCGACTTGTATAGGATTATTTTCATTAAGTGCAACAAAAACATTAGGTCCTCCTTGATTGGGAACTTGGGGATTTACATTCTGTAAAGGTATTTGATTTTGTTAAGCCATTGGTACGTTCTGTTGCATCGGAAATTGTTGTGGTATATACTGTGGTACAGGTTGCGTCTGTTGAATTGGTTGCATAGGAATCTGTTGTGCGTACAAATTTGTTGTTGCTGGTGCGACAGGCAAAGTTACAGGTATTTGGTTTTGGGGTACATTTGGATTTTGTTGATTTACTCCATTTGGACAGTTGCGTGAAATATGACCAACTTGTTTACATTTATAGCAAGTGGGCGGTGGCCTAGGTTGTCTATTATTTTGTCGATTATTTTGTCCCATATTTCCTTGGTAATTATTTCCCATGTTATTAACAGGTAAAGTAGATGAATTAAAGTTCATTTGTCCCAAGGCCTGTAATAAGGGTTCCAAAGCATTATTTATTGCTGTTTCTACAGAATTCGTTTGTGTTGGAATTTGAGAATAATTCAGTCGCATCGGGTTATTAGGTATTTGGTTTTGGAAGCCAGTTAAAACTTCGGGATATGAATAATTATTTTCCTCTAGTTGTCGGGCAACTTCCACTACTTGCTCCAGTGTAACATTGTTTTGAAAAGTTAGGTGAGGACGGATTTGGTAAGCAATTTCCCTTCGTAATCCCTTTGTGAACTGATAAATTTTGTCAGAAGGACTCCAATGGTCGTCAGGGTCGACTCGTTTAATTAACTTTTTTATAGCTAATGCATATTGATCGACAGTTTCGTTTGGGCCTTGCATTTTATTTTGGAGCTCAGATCTCCATTGAAGGATTCGTCCTTGAGAACAGAATTTGTTTCGAAAGGCGGTTATAAAATTTCGATTGACTGGGTTATTCCAAGATTGAATAGCGGTAGCATGGTTGGCTTGTGTTTGTAGAAACCAGGTGTAAGCTTCGTTTAACAAGTAACCACTTATTACTTGTCCTTTATAGTTATCATTATATCCATTTATTTGGGCGCAACGATCAAATTCTTCTAACCATTCAACAGGGTCTTGTTGTCCTCCTGCAAATGTTGGCATTGGTACTGTGTTTCTAATATTTACGTTTTCAGCCATTTGCCGAATGGCTTGGGTCAAGGCGCGAGCTTGTTGATTATTCATTATTATTTCTGGTTCGTTATCAGTTTCAGAATTTGAATCTTCGGATTCGGTTGGTTCTGGAGTTGTGTAATTATCAAGGTTTTGTAAATAATTCAGTTGATTTAAATTATTAGTAAAGAACTGGGTGTAATGAGCACAATTAAGAATAAGTGGGACTAAATTATCACGAGTTTCAGGTTGATTATATCTAAAAGTTTGTAATAAATGATCAATAGAAATAGTTCGAGTTCTATTACTAGTAGCTTGTAAAAATTGTTGAAAAATATCTAAAGTTATACTAGAAAAACTAAAAGCAGATGAATTGGTTCTAAACCAATTCCAAAAAATTATAAATTGATTAGAAAACAAATTATGATCAGTGGTGGGATAACAAAGTAAACAAGAGTAATCTAAATTATTATAAAATATAGGGTGAAGATCTACTGGGGTATTTAAATGAATATTATCGTGATTGTTATTTAATGTTATATGATTATTCCAATTAAACATGAATGAATTTCACTACCTCACAGGAGGCACCAATTTGTCAAGCTCAAAAGCTGAACAAGGGTCTGAAGGATAAAAATAAATAAATAATAAAACTAAATCAAATAAACAACTAACTGTTCGCTACGTGAAATTCTATAAATATCAATTCACTACGACACAGAAAGTTAAACAAAAGAAATATATATACAGTGAGTTCTTTGTAGTGAGGGATAGTTTTAACACACCAAGTTAGTTTGTGACTTAGCAAGGCGTGGAGTTTAATTAATAATTTATTTACCAATAATCAATAAGTTATTTGGTATAAGTTATAATTTCACAAAGAAATGATATATGGGATAAATATAAGTTTATTATTATAAATTATAAGAAATAAATTAATGATTACAAGATTTATTAATTTTTAAAGGCAAATTAATAAGGATAAAAGATTAATTAAATTCAAAACTATTCTAAGAAGATTAAAACCTAAGAGAATTGGAACTTCTCCTTTAAACCTAGGGCAAATTCTCTTCATATTTATATCCTTTTGCCCTCCTAATTATCTTGGTAGATCAATTTTAGATTCGTATAACATTTGATTTTATCCTAGTAACAGGTGATCGTACCAGGTTAGTCACCTAGGTTAGTCACCTAGGTGAGTCACCTAGATGATTTACCTTGCACATTAATTCGTATTACATTTTGAGTAAATAAATAATAAACTATAGATAAATAAATATAAATAATAAATAATAGATAAAAATACAAATATAAATAAATAAATATAATATAAATGAATATAATAAATATATAAATAAATTAATTGTAACTGTTTTTGGCGTCACAATACGTACCGTTTATACTACGTTTAATGAACGGTGTATATGTTGTGCCTCAGATCGATTCTTGACTCAGATTAAAACTGGCCAAAGTTAGGGTTAGGGTTAGCCAAAGTTAGAAGGATCTACATGGGCCAGTTTTATAATTCTGGTCAATGATTCTCACCTGAGGTGCCTTAGCTGCGATCTGAGTCAAGAATGCCATCTGAGGTACAACATATATATAATGTTATATATTGCCGTTTTAGAACGTATAATGAACGTTTCGTATTAATAACGTTGTATATCGGTGTTTATTATCGTTAGTTAGTACGGTACGAAATGTTCGTTTTTACGCGATATATAATGATATTTAAAGCATCGTTTAATAACATAGACGAGCAGAACGTATTTATTGTGATCTAGAACGTCGGATTAATTGCTTTAATATTTTTTTTATTAAATTTATCGTTAAATAACGTTTTTTAATTTAATTTATTCGTTTTTTTCAAAAATTACACTTTTTTTGAATATAAAATTTAATTTCAATCTTTATTATTTTCTTTTATTAACTATTATTTTACTTTTATTATAATTATTACATGAAATATATAAAAAAATATTATTTCGTTATGAATTTTTTAAAATATTAAAGTAATAAACATCATTTTTCATTCCATATCGCTTTCATCTATATTGTATTCGTCCAAATTTATATCGTTTTCTTCATTAGAGTCAATATAAATTACGTCATCATCTTCATTGTCTTCATTCATATTGCCATTGTTATCCTTTTCAAATTCTGAGGCGGATTTTGAGGATGATTCTGATTCTGATGATGAAATATAGATATTTCCATTTTCGATTTTATAACGATATTTAACATTTTTTTTTATTTTTCTGTGTCTTCAATAAATTAATATAAAACTTACTATATATTTTCTGATTTTTGATTTCATGATTACGTCTTTTATTTGTATACCTCCATTATCGGGATCAAGAGTTATTTCAATTACTCCTACGGCAAACGCAAGGAGGTATTTTGTTTTCTTAGCGGGATTTGTAAAAGCTTTTTGTAATATTCTATTACACCATATTAGTTTTTCATTGTCATCGTCTTCATTTATCTTTTTATATANGAACGGTGTATATATAACGTTATATATCGCCGTTTTAGAACGTATAACGAACGTTTCGTATTAATAACGTTGTATATCGGTGTTTATTATCGTTAGTTAGTACGGTACGAAATGTTCGTTTTTACGCGATATATAATGATATTTAAAGCATCGTTTAATAACATAGACGAGCAGAACGTATTTATTGTGATCTAGAACGTCGGATTAATTGCTTTAATATTTTTTTTATTAAATTTATCGTTAAATAACGTTTTTTAATTTAATTTATTCGTTTTTTTCAAAAATTACACTTTTTTTGAATATAAAATTTAATTTCAATCTTTATTATTTTCTTTTATTAACTATTATTTTACTTTTATTATAATTATTACATGAAATATATAAAAAAATATTATTTCGTTATGAATTTTTTAAAATATTAAAGTAATAAACATCATTTTTCATTCCATATCGCTTTCATCTATATTGTATTCGTCCAAATTTATATCGTTTTCTTCATTAGAGTCAATATAAATTACGTCATCATCTTCATTGTCTTCATTCATATTGCCATTGTTATCCTTTTCAAATTCTGAGGCGGATTTTGAGGATGATTCTGATTCTGATGATGAAATATAGATATTTCCATTTTCGATTTTATAACGATATTTAACATTTTTTTTTATTTTTCTGTGTCTTCAATAAATTAATATAAAACTTACTATATATTTTCTGATTTTTGATTTCATGATTACGTCTTTTATTTGTATACCTCCATTATCGGGATCAAGAGTTATTTCAATTACTCCTACGGCAAACGCAAGGAGGTATTTTGTTTTCTTAGCGGGATTTGTAAAAGCTTTTTGTAATATTCTATTACACCATATTAGTTTTTCATTGTCATCGTCTTCATTTATCTTTTTATATAATTTTTTGAATGCTTTTCTAACTTCTTTTTTTTTCTAATCCATTATTTCTTTTTTCGTCACGCTGGTATTAATACTTGGTAATGAATCTTCGCCAAAGGTAGAAAATATTGACGATTTAATTTTGGCAACCATATTGCCCCTCTTTGATTGAAGTTTCAATAGCAACTATATTATAAAACGTTATTTAATGTCATTTTTTATTAAATGTCATTTAATATAAAGTAAATTATTAATTAAATTATATACCTTACTATGAATACTTTTTTCAAAATACGAATTCCATCTTTTTTCCGAATATTTTGCAAGAAATCCGAAATTGATCGAATTTATGTAGTTCTTTGTTTCTTTTTTTAATTTTTCTAAGTCCGGGTACATATCCGTTTCTATAAATGGTTCCGATACAATATTGGCTATCTCCTGTAAAAAATATTTATAATTAATTTTTATTTATATATATAGAAAATAAAGTATAACAAAATTCTTACATTTAAATATAATTCTTCTGATTTCTTCTGTTCTTTCGAATTATTTGAATCATTTCCATTTTTTTTTATTTCGATAATGTCTTTTTTTATTTCAGTTATATCATTTTTTATTTCTAGTAGTGTATTCATTATTTTTTGATTCGTTTTTTCATCTAAATTGTAGAAATTCAACATTAATTATCTTATAATATATTTAATTATTTTCAAAACTGATATATAACGTTTATTACCTCCAAATTTATTAGTTTGCTTTTTTTTGTTAGCTTCATCCAATGAAGATGATGATTGAGATTTTCTTTTGAAAATTGGAAAAGATGCGGATTGAGTTGATGCAGTAGGAGTTGATGCAGTAGGAGTTGATTCAGTAGGAGTTGATTCAGTAGGAGTTGATGTGGTAGTAGTTGATGCAGTAGTGGTTGATGCAGTAATAGTTGATGCAGTAGTAGTTGATGCAGTTGGAGTTGATGCAGTTGGAGTTAACGTGGTAAGAGTTGAAGTGGAAGATTTTGATTTTGTTGGGATTGATTTTGATGTTAATTTTAAAGTTGATCTTGTTGTTGCTATTGATCTTGATGCCGAAGTAGGAGTTGAAACTGACGTTGATGACGTCGCCGTTGCTTCTTTATTGTTATTGTTGATTTTGGATTTTCTTGTATTACGTGGCTTATGAATAAAATATATTTTTATTTATTACATTTTGAATATATAACGAAAATATATATTATTATATTCTCTTCTTTAAATTATATTTTGACATTATTTTATCTCAAATAATATATTATTTTACTCTTTATATAGATTTATCCCCGCTTCTTTAACAAATAAATTAAATATTTATATTTACCATTATTTTTTCTCTTTCTAAAATATCTGCATGTATATGCGATATATTTTTTGGTGTAGTTAGTTGAAATTGAAAAAAAAAAATTTTGAAAATTAAAAAAAAAGTATTTTTGAAATTGGACTTTTANGAAACAAAAAAAAAGTAATTATTAAATGAGTGTATAAGATAAAAAATTTCGAAACTTAGTTCGAAATTTTTCACTTAAAGTTATCCCTTCATTTTTTGTGGTAAGTAAACAACCTTTATAAGGTAGGGGTTTAAATAGTATTTTATCATTTGATTAATCGATAATGCAGATCATTCCTGATCATGCATATATAGATCTGCATAACAGTATAAACAATGGTTTATATGTAATACGGAATATTTTATTTTTAATCTGATTTTCTCACCGATTTGATAATCTATTCCCAACAAATTCCTTCTATAAAATGTACATATGAGGTTCCTTCCTTTAATGTAGTGAGGAGTAGTGAGGAGTATCATGTTATAAATTAAATTCCTTCTATATAACTTGTTTCACGGCATTTTCTTTCTTTGTTTGAGGTGTTATGTTATTTTCAAATAAATATGTTACGAATATTTTATGATTTATGAACTTCCTTTTGAAGAANGTTGATCTTGTTGTTGCTATTGATCTTGATGCCGAAGTAGGAGTTGAAACTGACGTTGATGACGTCGCCGTTGCTTCTTTATTGTTATTGTTGATTTTGGATTTTCTTGTATTACGTGGCTTATGAATAAAATATATTTTTATTTATTACATTTTGAATATATAACGAAAATATATATTATTATATTCTCTTCTTTAAATTATATTTTGACATTATTTTATCTCAAATAATATATTATTTTACTCTTTATATAGATTTATCCCCGCTTCTTTAACAAATAAATTAAATATTTATATTTACCATTATTTTTTCTCTTTCTAAAATATCTGCATGTATATGCGATATATTTTTTGGTGTAGTTAGTTGAAATTGAAAAAAAAAAATTTTGAAAATTAAAAAAAAAGTATTTTTGAAATTGGACTTTTAGCAAAAAAATCGAGAATATTACGTTATATAACATTTTTTTTCGATGAAAAATTTAATATATTTTTTTATTATATTTAATATATATTATACGTGTTGCCCAAATCCCAAATAATTTGGGATTTGGGACGCCAAAATGCACAAATTACTAGTATTTGGGATTTGGGATTTGGGATTTCGGCAAAAGATACTAATTATAATTTGGGATTTGGGATTTGGGATTTCGGCAAAAGATACTAATTATAATTTGGGATTTGGGATTTGGGATTTCGGCATTTGGGATTTTGGCATTTGGATTTTGAATTTGGGTGGCAGGTATAATATATATAATGTAAATAAAGGATTTTTGTAATTACTTAGCATCATATTGTAAAATTATGAAAGTGAAACAAAAAAAAAGTAATTATTAAATGAATGTATAAGATAAAAAATTTCGAAACTTAGTTCGAAATTTTTCACTTAAAGTTATCCCTTCATTTTTTGTGGTAAGTAAACAACCTTTATAAGGTAGGGGTTTAAATAGTATTTTATTATTTGATTAATCGATAATGCAGATCATTCCTGATCATGCATATATAGATCTGCATAACAGTATAAACAATGGTTTATATGTAATACGGAATATTTTATTTTTAATCTGATTTTCTCACCGATTTGATAATCTATTCCCAACAAATTCCTTCTATAAAATGTACATATGAGGTTCCTTCCTTTAATGTAGTGAGAAGTATCATGTTATAAATTAAATTCCTTCTATATAACTTGTTTCACAGCATTTTCTTTGTTTGTTTGAGGTGTTATGTTATTTTCAAATAAATATGTTACGAATATTTTATGATTTATGAACTTCCTTTTGAAGAATTCTCATTATCTTTAATTAAATAAATGTTTAATATATTAGAAAAAAAATGATAATCATTTAACATATAACGTTGTATTACGTTTTAAATTAATAATAAACGAGTAATTTTCAAGTAATATTAAATTTCATTAAATAATGATTATAATTTATAACATTAAAGTATTGAAATGAACCAAATTCAATTCATTTTATTAATTATTCCTTCCAATTATTCATTTAATGATAACAATGGCTTTTGAATGTCCGTTTTGTAATCGTGTTCTTTCAAGCCGTTCTGCTTACAGTCAGCATGTAAAAAGATGTTCTGAAAATTATGATTCAAGTAGTTCTAGTAGTTCTGAAGAAATTCAAAATGAATTTGATATAATTACGCCTGAGCAAGATGTAATTAATATTAATGAAATATCATAAAATTTGTTATATAATATTATTAATTTTTTAATAATTCATTATTTATATAGGATAATAGCGAAGATAATCGAAATAATGAAATAATTTATATATCGGATGATGAACCTATGTTTAGTTCAAGAAGCAACGAAACCAGTGACATTATGCAAGGTGTGTGAAAATTTTTTATTATAATCTTTCGATTATTATCAAATATATGTAACCAATATAAATTATAAAGTTGAAATAGATGAACTTCCGCAAAGTATGAATAGCCTGACATTCGAAGAATTCGCATCCATACGATATGAAGAGCCTGCATCCAGAGAACCCGAATTTGAAACTGATGAATCCAAATCCAAATCTGATGAAACCGAAACCGAAACCGATTCTGAATCCAAATCTGATAAAACCGAATTCGAATCAGATAAAACTAATAATGAATCTGACGAATCTAAAGAATCTGAATCAGCGGAAGAAGAAACTGAAACCATACCAAAATTTTCAAACAATATCTATTCTAATTTAATGATATTAATTATCCAACATAACCTAAATAATAAAGCCAGAAACGCAATAATACGTTTTTTTAATAAACATTCAAACCTACCAACATCACTTCTTCCCAAAAACATAGAACAAGGAAGAAAACTAATGGATAGGATGAAATTAATTAACTTATTAAACAAAGAAAAAGTAATTTTAAAATATAATAACAAAGATTATATCATATTTTTTTTTTGTTTCAGCGAGGCCTCGCCTCAAATTTTATTAATTAGAAAAACAGAAAGTTTCTTATACATAAGATACATAACTTATTCTAATGACTATTAGTTAAAGATGAGACTCAGACTAACCCGAAGGAACATGTCTGCAACCTACCGCCAACAAAGATTATATCATATATTATCGGCCTATAATAAATTGTATTAAAAACATTTTATCAATAAAAGATATACATAAATATATAACATTTAATTTTAAAAATGATCAGGTAATTAATTTTAACAATATAATATAATAAATTATTATTTTCTAACGTTATATACCGTTTTATAGACAAATAATAATAGAAATTACAATGAGCAATACACCTCCAATTGGTGGGCACAAACTGAAAAAACTTTATCAACTGGTTCATATCTATTATCAATCATATTATATTCTGACGCTTCAACAACTGACTCTCTTGAAAAAAATACCTTGCATCCAATTTTTGTAACTCTAGACAATATCATAACATGGCATAGAAATAAACCAGATGTAAAACAATTATTAGCATATCTTCCTATTATAAAAGCAAAAGATGATACTCAAAAAATATCCGAAGAACATAAAAATATAGTCTGTAGAACTTTTCATAAATCTCTCAAATTTTTGTTGTCTCCGTTATATGACGATAATAGTATAGAATTAGAATTAAATAATAGTATATTTTGGTGTTTTCCTAGAATTTCTATGATAATTTCTGACTGGCCCGAAGCATGCACATTTGTATTAACATATAAATCAACGAAATCAAATTACCCCTGTCATTTTTGCCTCGTTTCCAAGGAAGATTTATCAAATATAAACTTAAATAGCAATCAAATAGAACCAAGATCTCACAATAATATGAAATTATATTATAAAAATAATACGGGAAAAAACGTTAGTATCGAAAACGTACGAAATTTTTTTTGGAGTGTTCTGTAAGTATGGAATTTTATAATTTTAAATAAAATAATAAAAGTATTAATCAAAATTTAAAATTTAATAGGAATATCAACATATATACCGCTACAGTACCTGATAGAATACATCACCTTGATCTTGGCCTTTTCCAACATCAATTAAACTTTACAAAAATTTTAATTAATAAACAATGTGGAAAATCTGTTATCGATGAAATGAATCGTCGCGTTAAATTAATTCCCCGCTATAAAGATCTAAAATCGTTTCCCAATGGTTTTTTACATCTTACCTTACTTACCGCTTCGGAATATCGGAGNGAAAGTTTCTCAAAAGAAATACCAAAAACCCCAATAACATTAAAATATTCAAAAAAATTATATGAATTTTGTATACAAAATGCTGAAATTTATATTCAAACAAGAATGAATGACCCAGACCTCAAAAAAGAAATGAAACTTGGCTTTGAAAAATTTTTGGAGTGTTTAGATGCATATCTAGATTTCTATGATCGAAAACTATCTGAACATGAAGAAATTGATATGATATTTCATATATATGGTGGTGTGACGTTAAAATTTGGTTCAATAATGCGTGCTACAAATAAATTCCATAAAAAACCGATATTTAGTAATATTGTAGTTGAAATGAATGCAGATGAAATCTTTGAATACACATCAGATAATGATGTATGCTTTGCTCAGGTAAAGATCAAAATTAATATCTTATGAAATAATGATGAATATTTAATTATTATTAATATTTTATAAATAGGTTCTTTTAATAACTGAAATAATAATGAATTATGAAGAACCAATGCATCTCGCACTCGTGCAGTGGTATGATTTCACATCATCGGTAAATCCATATTTATACGAATGCCCATTATTAGAAAAAACAAATATATTTAATTTAATAGAAATAGAAGCAATAAACGATATAATACATATTATTCCACGTTTTATTGATAATAATGAATTTTTAGTTAATAAATTTTTATTTTAAATTTAATAAATAGATAATAAATGATAAATGTATAAATAATAATAATAAATNCATCACCTTGATCTTGGCCTTTTCCAACATCAATTAAACTTTACAAAAATTTTAATTAATAAACAATGTGGAAAATCTGTTATCGATGAAATGAATCGTCGCGTTAAATTAATTCCCCGCTATAAAGATCTAAAATCGTTTCCCAATGGTTTTTTACATCTTACCTTACTTACCGCTTCGGAATATCGGAGCCTTATGAAAATAATGATTTTTATTGTAGATGAATTCTACGAAGATTCCGGAAGTCCGAATTTTATTAAAAATAACAAAATTACTGAAGTATATTTAAAATGGAACAAAATGTATTTATTATCAAGAAAAGAAAATTATGAAGAATCTGATGTAACTCTTCTGCAGGTAACAATATATATCTTTATATAATATTTTAATTCGTTGTATAACGATTTTTATTAAAATTTTTTCTAAATAATTTCAGGAATCAATAAATGAATGGACAAAACTTTTTATTGAACTATTTAAAGAACATTCAAAATCTGAGCTTCAATTCCCTAAATTACATTCATGGGTGTTCCATATTTGCTCTTCAATTCGTGAATTTGGTGCCATTAATGGGTATACAACAGAAACATATGAAAGCCTCCATAAAGATTATGTCAAAAAGCCTTATAAATTAACAAATAAAAAAGAAATTGAAAAACAAATAATGAAAATTGTAAGTATTCTTTTTTGGTAAAAATCGTTATATAACGTTATTAAATTTATATTAATACATTTTTCTTTAGATTCGTCGTAAAGCCATCATAACAGAAAGTTTCTCAAAAGAAATACCAAAAACCCCAATAACATTAAAATATTCAAAAAAATTATATGAATTTTGTATACAAAATGCTGAAATTTATATTCAAACAAGAATGAATGACCCGGACCTCGAAAAAGAAATGAAACTTGGCTTTGAAAAATTTTTGGAGTGTTTAGATGCATATCTAGATTTCTATGATCGAAAACTATCTGAACATGAAGAAATTGATATGATATTTCATATATATGGTGGTGTGACGTTAAAATTTGGTTCAATAATGCGTGCTACAAATAAATTCCATAAAAAACCTATATTTAGTAATATTGCAGTTGAAATGAATGCAGATGAAATCTTTGAATACACATCAGATAATGGTGTATGCTTTGCTCAGGTAAAGATCAAAATTAATATCTTGTGAAATAATGATGAATATTTAATTATTATTAATATTTTATAAATAGGTTCTTTTAATAACTGAAATAATAATGAATTATGAAGAACCAATGCATCTCGCACTCGTGCAGTGGTATGATTTCACATCATCGGTAAATCCATATTTATACGAATGCCCATTATTAGAAAAAACAAATATATTTAATTTAATAGAAATAGAAGCAATAAACGATATAATACATATTATTCCACGTTTTATTGATAATAATGAATTTTTAGTTAATAAATTTTTATTTTAAATTTAATAAATAGATAATAAATGATAAATGTATAAATAATAATAATAAATAATAATAATGTTATAATAATGTTATAATAAAAAATATTAAATAATATAAAAATTGTATAACGTTATATGACGCATTTCTATTGTTTCCCTACAATTTCAGCACGTTCTGTATCACCACCAGTTGTATCACCTTCTTCTTCTCCTGAATGTTGTCAACCTTTTCGTCGACGACTTTCTCGCCAACCTTCTTGGGAATGTTGTCGACGACTTTCTCGTCGACCTTCTGGTGAACGTTGAAGAACTTCTCGTGCACGTTGTCGACCTTCACTTTCAGTATCGAAATATTTCAGAAGAAGACGAGAAGGAGAAGTTAAAGGAGGAGAAACACGAACATGACCTCGTGAGGTTTTTCTCCTTTTTAGACTTTTTCCCTCCTTTTCTTCTTCTTCAGATTCCTCTTCCGAAGTTTCTTCAGCATCCAACTCCCCTTCTTCAGGCCTTAATGGCCGTTTTTGTTGAAGTTTCCGCTAAAAAATATAAAATTATATTAAAAATTATTTATAACGTTGTTACATAGTGAAATACCATGTTAACCGCAGCTAATAAATGTTATAAATAAATAGAATAATAATAATAAATATCAATACTTAGTACAAATACCTCATTAATATTAGATTCTTACATGTATATCAATTTATAATTAGTTTTAATCACATGACTTTGTGGCGCAGTAAAGTTACACGATAACAATAATGGTTACACAAAAGCGCAGTAATAGTAAGTAACACAGTGGCACAATAGCAGATCGTATTATTAAAATAGGAAGAATAGTGCAACCCTAATAGTTATAAATACAAGCCCTCTGCATTTTTAAGAGGAACAGAAATTCCAATCCCCTTTCTAAAAGGATGGAATAATCCTATTCTTAAGAGAGAAACTCTAAGTATAAGGTAGTAAACCTATTATATTAAAGAGAATACTTTAATTTTATTCTTAACCCTAAATTCTTGAATGATGAAAGTATAATCATTGAAAAATAATAGTAAATTATTTTATTTGTATTTTAATTATTAATAAACTAACAAGTATAATTAATAAAGGAATATTGAATGTTATAGGATTAAATGCTTGATTGTATAATTGTATAATGTTAATATTCTTGAGTTAATGAAATTAAATATAAACCTTTGTAAAAGAATAAATAAAATCACGACTTATGTTGAAAGAACAAATTATTTTTGAGCGTTTGATGAGTAAACGCATATTGCTTTGAGCGTTCGAGTAAACGCATATTATCTTTGAGCGTTTGATGAGTAAACGCATATTGCTTTGAGCGTTCGAGTAAACGCAAATTATCTTTGAGCGTTTGATGAGTAAACGCAAATTATCTTTGAGCGTTTGATGAATAAACGCATATTGGTTTTAAGGGTATAGCTTTTTACGTTTGAGTTAATACGTAGTAATGTTTTTAAAGAAAGAATACTTTTTGCGTTTGAGTTAATACGCAGTGATGTTTTTAGAGAGAAAATACTTTTTGCGTTTGAGTTAATACGCAGACATATTATATTTGAATGCATAGATAGCTACACCTCTTGTTAGTTATAACAATGTTAAAAGGCGTCGCCGCAACGAAAAGACCGATTATGTCTATAAACTGACTAGTGCCTTCTATAAGCAAAATAGAAACCAAACTGTCGTGTGTCTTTGGACATAGCACGTTAAACTCCTAAAAGAACCGTAAAATGTATCGGGTTGATCGTGATCGAACCTTAGTGATTAACTCCAATAACAACGTAATATTACGATTTTTAATAATATACTTATAAAATTTATTTTAATTTGTTTTCTTAATAAATTTTCAGAAATCATAATTCTCTTGACATCGGGATTCAAGAAAAGTTGAGCGATTGCGACACCCCACGCAATGTGCATATTGGAAATCCTCTTCTTAGATTTCTAAACTCTCTCTAAAACAACCTGCACGTATGTGCGGTCTTCAGAAAAAACGTCAAAGAGCTTGCGGTAGGCATCTTTAACTCTTTGATCTGATTTCCATGAATTAATTTCCGCTGGGGAGGATTGGAAATCAATGCGAGGGAGTTGGGATTTCCCAAAGATTTCAAAAATTGCCGATTTGACTCGGGAAGCAACTATTATTAAAAATATTTAATATAAAAAAATAAAACGACATATAACGTATTTTATTTAATAAATATTTCTTACTTTTGCTTTTATTCTTTTGAATAATTTTGAGTGGTGTCGCGAATCCATTGATTCAGAAATATTCGGAAAATTTTTTCGTATAACGTGCTCAGTTTCATCGACCAAATCTTTCGTAGAAGGAAATATATTTGCTTTAAATATATTTTTGGCGATTCGGTTTATTACATCCTTATTTGTTAAAATTATCATAAATATTAATATACTATATGCTAAAATATAACGTTACAATTCGATTAAAAATAATTACTTTTGAAAAATCCGGATGTTGTTTATTTCGGTAAGAAGCTCGATATTTTTGAGTCTCTTTTTAATATCTGCATTATCGTTCAAAAGTGAATCCATTTTCTTTTCAAATAATTCAAATTTTCTTATTAATCGATTAATAGAATTTGTTGAAACATTTTAAAATTGTAAAAATTGGTTTAATAATAATATTGATATATTAATAAGTAAAATGCATAAATATTTAATTACTAGTTTCCGTTCTAGTTATAGTTGTTACTCTTTCTTCTTCAACTAAATATGGTTCAGATGGATTTGTTCCGAGCCTTGTACGTCTTGATGTGGTGGATCCTGAAAACGTAGATCCAGCAATGGCGGAAACAAATAAATTTCTATTACGTTCAACTTTAGGCATGTTGTTATAATAAGATAAAAAAAAAAGGTTTATTTAAAATATTCTTTGATTGTTATTTCTTGAAATGAATTTTTTTGAATTGAAAGATTTGGAAGAAAACATCATCCTTAAATAACTTTTGAAAATATTATTTTTCAAATGATAGTAAACAATACAAATATACTTTCGATATACAGTAATACACTTAATAATTTATTATAATCATCGTATTTATTATTAAATAATACTCATTAAATTATTATCGTATTGATTATAAAACGAGCCTCATTTCGAAATCATACACAATGCATCGCTATTTTTAATCATTATATTCATTATCATCGTATTGATTATAAAACAAGCCTTATTTCGCCATTTTTAATCATCGCATTCATATTGTAGCTATTTTTAATCATCATTAAAATTATTAAATACATAAGATAGAGGAGGGTATTATAATGCAAGTAGATAATGTGACATGTTATATAATAATACATATAACACATCATAATATTACTAGCGTCATAATATCTTCCTTAAGATAAAGCATCCAATAATTTAAAAAGACATTATAAATAAAAGATAATTTGAAAAACAAATAATAAAAATTTTTATATATAACTTTTTACAATAATAATAAATATAAACGTTATATATCGATCTATAACATAGTGTATTACAGTTAATAACTATAAGAATTGATAACTTTATATGACGAAATGCATCGCTATTTTTAATCATCGTATTTAATACATAAAAGATAAAGCATCTAATAATTTAAAAAAAATTATTAATATAATCATTAAATTATTAAATACATAAGGTAGAGGAGGTATTATGACAGAAAGTAGGTAATGTGACGTGTTATATAATAATACATATATCTTCCTTAAGATAAAGCATCCAATAATTTAAAAAGACATTATAAATAAAAGATAATTTGAAAAACAAATAATAAAAATTTTTATATATAACTTTTTACAATAATAATAAATATAAACGTTATATATCGATCTATAACATAGTGTATTACAGTTAATAACTATAAGAATTGATAACTTTATATGACGAAATGCATCGCTATTTTTAATCATCGTATTTAATACATAAAAGATAAAGCATCTAATAATTTAAAAAAAATTATTAATATAATCATTAAATTATTAAATACATAAGGTAGAGGAGGTATTATGACAGAAAGTAGGTAATGTGACGTGTTATATAATAATACATATAATACATAATAATGCGTCATATTACCTGTGTCATATTACTGCGTCATAATACATTTCCCTACATTATGAAGGATAAAACATCCAATAATTTATAAATAAGATAATTTCAAAAAAACAAATAATAAAATTATAGGGAAAATGGTTTTATTTTTGTATTAAATATTCATTATATTTAAGAAAACTCTTGCTACATGTGACAAAAAAGAAATATGATGTCTTTAGTTACATGTCGTGACAAAAAAAGAAATATAATATCCTTTGTTATGCTCCGAACAAAAAAAACAATAATAAATATAATACAGTCAAACCTATGTATAATCACCTCGTATATAATCACCTTTCGTTATAATCACTGTTTTTTTTGGTCCCAAATTTTTTATATTAATTTTCCCTATATATAATCACCTCATATATTGATTTTATGTATAATCACTATCACCACTAATTATAATCCCATCTATAAGAAATTTCTCCATGTATAATCACATATTTTATGTGATCTATTAATANACAATATATATCTTTATATAATATTTTAATTCGTTGTATAACGATTTTTATTAAAATTTTTTCTAAATAATTTCAGGAATCAATAAATGAATGGACAAAACTTTTTATTGAACTATTTAAAGAACATTCAAAATCTGAGCTTCAATTCCCTAAATTACATTCATGGGTGTTCCATATTTGCTCTTCAATTCGTGAATTTGGTGCCATTAATGGGTATACAACAGAAACATATGAAAGCCTCCATAAAGATTATGTCAAAAAGCCTTATAAATTAACAAATAAAAAAGAAATTGAAAAACAAATAATGAAAATTGTAAGTATTCTTTTTTGGTAAAAATCGTTATATAACGTTATTAAATTTATATTAATACATTTTTCTTTAGATTCGTCGTAAAGCCATCATAACAGAAAGTTTCTCAAAAGAAATACCAAAAACCCCAATAACATTAAAATATTCAAAAAAATTATATGAATTTTGTATACAAAATGCTGAAATTTATATTCAAACAAGAATGAATGACCCAGACCTCAAAAAAGAAATGAAACTTGGCTTTGAAAAATTTTTGGAGTGTTTAGATGCATATCTAGATTTCTATGATCGAAAACTATCTGAACATGAAGAAATTGATATGATATTTCATATATATGGTGGTGTGACGTTAAAATTTGGTTCAATAATGCGTGCTACAAATAAATTCCATAAAAAACCGATATTTAGTAATATTGTAGTTGAAATGAATGCAGATGAAATCTTTGAATACACATCAGATAATGATGTATGCTTTGCTCAGGTAAAGATCAAAATTAATATCTTATGAAATAATGATGAATATTTAATTATTATTAATATTTTATAAATAGGTTCTTTTAATAACTGAAATAATAATGAATTATGAAGAACCAATGCATCTCGCACTCGTGCAGTGGTATGATTTCACATCATCGGTAAATCCATATTTATACGAATGCCCATTATTAGAAAAAACAAATATATTTAATTTAATAGAAATAGAAGCAATAAACGATATAATACATATTATTCCACGTTTTATTGATAATAATGAATTTTTAGTTAATAAATTTTTATTTTAAATTTAATAAATAGATAATAAATGATAAATGTATAAATAATAATAATAAATAATAATAATGTTATAATAATGTTATAATAAAAAATATTAAATAATATAAAAATTGTATAACGTTATATGACGCATTTCTATTGTTTCCCTACAATTTCAGCACGTTCTGTATCACCACCAGTTGTATCACCTTCTTCTTCTCCTGAATGTTGTCAACCTTTTCGTCGACGACTTTCTCGCCAACCTTCTTGGGAATGTTGTCGACGACTTTCTCGTCGACCTTCTGGTGAACGTTGAAGAACTTCTCGTGCACGTTGTCGACCTTCACTTTCAGTATCGAAATATTTCAGAAGAAGACGAGAAGGAGAAGTTAAAGGAGGAGAAACACGAACATGACCTCGTGAGGTTTTTCTCCTTTTTAGACTTTTTCCCTCCTTTTCTTCTTCTTCAGATTCCTCTTCCGAAGTTTCTTCAGCATCCAACTCCCCTTCTTCAGGCCTTAATGGCCGTTTTTGTTGAAGTTTCCGCTAAAAAATATAAAATTATATTAAAAATTATTTATAACGTTGTTACATAGTGAAATACCATGTTAACCGCAGCTAATAAATGTTATAAATAAATAGAATAATAATAATAAATATCAATACTTAGTACAAATACCTCATTAATATTAGATTCTTACATGTATATCAATTTATAATTAGTTTTAATCACATGACTTTGTGGCGCAGTAAAGTTACACGATAACAATAATGGTTACACAAAAGCGCAGTAATAGTAAGTAACACAGTGGCACAATAGCAGATCGTATTATTAAAATAGGAAGAATAGTGCAACCCTAATAGTTATAAATACAAGCCCTCTGCATTTTTAAGAGGAACAGAAATTCCAATCCCCTTTCTAAAAGGATGGAATAATCCTATTCTTAAGAGAGAAACTCTAAGTATAAGGTAGTAAACCTATTATATTAAAGAGAATACTTTAATTTTATTCTTAACCCTAAATTCTTGAATGATGAAAGTATAATCATTGAAAAATAATAGTAAATTATTTTATTTGTATTTTAATTATTAATAAACTAACAAGTATAATTAATAAAGGAATATTGAATGTTATAGGATTAAATGCTTGATTGTATAATTGTATAATGTTAATATTCTTGAGTTAATGAAATTAAATATAAACCTTTGTAAAAGAATAAATAAAATCACGACTTATGTTGAAAGAACAAATTATTTTTGAGCGTTTGATGAGTAAACGCATATTGCTTTGAGCGTTCGAGTAAACGCA
>PQFF01000093.1:34346-123444 GCA_003547095.1 Diversispora epigaea | reverse complement strand
TAGGCATGTTGTTATAATAAGATAAAAAAAAAAGGTTTATTTAAAATATTCTTTGATTGTTATTTCTTGAAATGAATTTTTTTGAATTGAAAGATTTGGAAGAAAACATCATCCTTAAATAACTTTTGAAAATATTATTTTTCAAATGATAGTAAACAATA
Source organism: Diversispora epigaea (assembly GCA_003547095.1). Lineage (NCBI taxonomy): Eukaryota > Fungi > Glomeromycota > Glomeromycetes > Diversisporales > Diversisporaceae > Diversispora > Diversispora epigaea. The sequence continues at coordinate 123,283 of PQFF01000093.1, read as the reverse complement.
CAAATATACTTTCGATATACAGTAATACACTTAATAATTTATTATAATCATCGTATTTATTATTAAATAATACTCATTAAATTATTATCGTATTGATTATAAAACGAGCCTCATTTCGAAATCATACACAATGCATCGCTATTTTTAATCATTATATTCATTATCATCGTATTGATTATAAAACAAGCCTTATTTCGCCATTTTTAATCATCGCATTCATATTGTAGCTATTTTTAATCATCATTAAAATTATTAAATACATAAGATAGAGGAGGGTATTATAATGCAAGTAGATAATGTGACATGTTATATAATAATACATATAACACATCATAATATTACTAGCGTCATAATATCTTCCTTAAGATAAAGCATCCAATAATTTAAAAAGACATTATAAATAAAAGATAATTTGAAAAACAAATAATAAAAATTTTTATATATAACTTTTTACAATAATAATAAATATAAACGTTATATATCGATCTATAACATAGTGTATTACAGTTAATAACTATAAGAATTGATAACTTTATATGACGAAATGCATCGCTATTTTTAATCATCGTATTTAATACATAAAAGATAAAGCATCTAATAATTTAAAAAAAATTATTAATATAATCATTAAATTATTAAATACATAAGGTAGAGGAGGTATTATGACAGAAAGTAGGTAATGTGACGTGTTATATAATAATACATATAATACATAATAATGCGTCATATTACCTGTGTCATATTACTGCGTCATAATACATTTCCCTACATTATGAAGGATAAAACATCCAATAATTTATAAATAAGATAATTTCAAAAAAACAAATAATAAAATTATAGGGAAAATGGTTTTATTTTTGTATTAAATATTCATTATATTTAAGAAAACTCTTGCTACATGTGACAAAAAAGAAATATGATGTCTTTAGTTACATGTCGTGACAAAAAAAGAAATATAATATCCTTTGTTATGCTCCGAACAAAAAAAACAATAATAAATATAATACAGTCAAACCTATGTATAATCACCTCGTATATAATCACCTTTCGTTATAATCACTGTTTTTTTTGGTCCCAAATTTTTTATATTAATTTTCCCTATATATAATCACCTCATATATTGATTTTATGTATAATCACTATCACCACTAATTATAATCCCATCTATAAGAAATTTCTCCATGTATAATCACATATTTTATGTGATCTATTAATAATATATTGTCTTCTGACTTGAAAACATAAATCACGCGTTAAGTTCAGCCAGTAAAATTTCAAACTTATAATTACACCAATCACATGCATTAAGTCATGCATTACACATGTTAATTTTTAACCAATTAAATCAAGCTGGGCCTGTCAATAAAATTTATAATCACTAGTAATATCTTTTTTCTATGTGGTGATTATATATAAGTTTTTTGTAATATCACATTTGCTTATAATCACCACCAAAATTTGGTCCCGAAATGATGATTATATATAGGTCTGACTATAGATCTATAATAGTGTATTGCAAACTTTAAGAGTTAATAACTATAAGAATTGATAACTTTTATAGAATACACTATACATGTCGTCAAAACTAATTTGGCCTTGACTCAACTCTTAAAATTTCAATTTTTAATTGCGTCTGACTCAATTAATTGCGTCAGTTACTAGTAAAAATCAAAATTTATTTTGACTCAACTCCAATTTTTCTTAATTTTAATTGTGTCTGACTCAATTCAATAGTTTTAACGACATGTATAGAATACACACTAGTATCAGATTAATAACGTTCTGGACCGCCACAACAAAAGAGTTTCCAGCACTTTTTTAAAATCTTATAAAAATATTATTTCTCGAAAAATCAGATATAAATCAATAAAATTTAAAAAAAAGCGCTGGAAACCCCTTTATGCTGTGGTGGTCCCTATATAACGTTATTAATACTAATATTTCGTATAAAGTTATAGAATAATACATTATATAACGCTATTAATATGTATCGTTTGAAATGCATTCTACAGTTTGCAAAATGTACTAGAACAATCCGTTATATAACGTTATTTATTCTTATCGTTCGTAGAACGTTGTAGAACGGATTGTTCTAGAACGTAACATTCGAAATACGCAATAAACCGGATCGATCTAGAACGTTATTAATACTGATAGTTCGCAAAACGTACTAGATCGATCCGTTATATAACGTTATTTATACTTATCGTTCGTAGAACGTTGTAGAACGGATCGTTCTAGAACGTAACATGCGAAATACGCAATAACCCGGATCGATCTAGAACGTTATTAATACTGATAGTTCGCAAAACGTACTAGATCGATCCGGTATATAACGTTATTTATTCTTCTCGTTCGTAGAACGTTGTAGAACGGATCGTTCTAGAACGTAACATGCGAAATACGCAATAACCCGGATCGATCTAGAACGTTATTAATACTGATAGTTCGCAAAACGTACTAGATCGATCCGGTATATAACGTTATTTATTCTTCTCGTTCGTAGAACGTTGTAGAACGGATCGTTCTAGAACGTAACATGCGAAATACGCAATAACCCGGATCGATCTAGAACGTTATTAATACTGATAGTTCGCAAAACGTACTAGATCGATCCGGTATATAACGTTATTTATTCTTCTCGTTCGTAGAACGTTGTAGAACGGATCGTTCTAGAACGTAACGTTCGAAATACGCAATAAAACGGATCGATCTAGAATGTTATTAATACGTATCGTTCGTAGAACGTTGTAGAACGCCTCTATATAATTCCTGATGTAAGTTTCGATATTTTAATCTTCCTCGTTTGATTCTTCTTTTTTCAATTTTGAATTGTTATTATTATTAAATTTGTTTAAGTCAATTAATAATTTATTTTCAGATTCTATCTCGGTATTTCTATTTCTTAGCGAACCTGTTGTAGGTTGATAGTCGATTTCAGAATCTAAATTATTTTGTCCTGTTAAAAAGTCTCTTTGTATGTGTTGTTAATTTTCTATAGGAGAGTCAGAATTATACATGTTCCCAAAATTGATTTTAGATTTTTGAAATATTTTGTCTTTTTGAAATTTATGCAGAATCTATTCTATATATGAAAGTAAAAAAGTACCGAGTTATATATCTTTAATTAAAGAATTTATCTGGGTGGTTAAAAAATTTCAGATTTTAAGTAAAATAATTTTGTCTTCTATGAAAAACTATTTCGACTTTTTTTTCCAAAATTACAATTTCGGGATCCCAAAATTGATTTTGGATTTTTGAAGTATTTTATCTTTTTAAGATTTATACAAAATCTATTCTATATATGAAAGTAAAAAAAGTATTTAGTTATATATATCTTTAATCAAGGAATTTATCTGGGTGGTCAAAAAATTTCAGATTTTAAGTAAAATAATTTTATCTTCTATAAAAAACTATTTTGACTTTTTTCTTCAAAATTGTAATTTCGGGACTCCAAAATAATTTATCATGTAAGTATAATTAGAACTAGTAGTATCGTGTGCCCTTTACGACAATATTCTGAAGGTTAAAGAATCTTTCCTAACAAAAATTATCCTACAAGTTAAGTAATATCGTGCTACTTCGGAAGATCCTCTTGATCAATCTATAGCAAATTACAAAGTTAGGTAAGAGAGGCAAATGTGAGTGAGTTTTTTATTGTAACAGGGTTTTTTACACGCTGTTATCGGGGTCAATCGCTAGGGTTCGATCATGATCAACCTGATACATTTTACGGTTCTTTTAGGAGTTTAACGTACTATATCCAAAGACACACGACAGTTTGGTTTCTATTTTGCTTATAGAAGGCACCAGTCAGTTTATAGACATAATCGGTCTTTTCGTTGCGGCGACGCCTTTTAACTTTGTTATAATTAACAAGAGGTGTAACTGTCTATGCATTCAAATATGATATGTCTGCATATTAACTCAAACGCAAAAAGTATTCTTTCTTTAAAACATTACTGCGTATTAACTCAAACGCAAAAAGTATTCTTTCTTTAAAACATTACTGCATATTAACTCAAACGCAAAAAGTATTCTCTCTTTAAAAACAAATATGCGTTTACTCATCAAACGCTCAAAGATAATTTGCGTTTACTCATCAAACACTCAAAGATAATTTGCGTTTACTCAAACGCTCAAAGACGTTATGCGTTTACTCAAACGCTCAAAGATGTTATGCGTTTACTCAAACGCTCAAAGATAATATGTTCTTTCAACATATGTCATGACTTTATTTATTCTTTTGCAAAAGTTTATTTTTAATTTCATTAACTCAAGAATATTAACATTATACAATTATGCAATCAAGCGTTTAATCCTATAACATTCAATATTCCTTTATTAATTATACATGTTAGTTTATTAATAATTAAAATACAAATAAAATAATTTACTATTATTTTTCAATGATTATACTTTCATCGTTCAAGAATTTAGGGTTAAGAATAAAATTAAAGTATTTTCTTTAATACAAAAAGGTTTACTACCTTTAGAGGTTCTCTCTTAAGAATTGGATATTTCCATCCTTTTTTTTATTAGGAAGGGAATTGGGATTCAAAGATGTTTGTCTCTTAAAAATGCAGAGAGCTTGTATTTATAACTATTGGAGTTACACTATTCTTCCTATTTTAGTAATATGATCTACTATTTTACTGTGCCACTGTGGGTGTGTTCACATGCGAATTTGGATTTGGATTGGGTCAATCCAGATTCAATCCAGATTGATAACTGATTGGCCGAATCCAAAAATCAATCCAATCTTGTTCGCGACATTTATATTTTTTATAGATCATTGTTTTCATTGGGTGTGTTCACATGCGAATTTGGATTTGGATTGGGTCAATCCAGATTCAATCCAGATTGATAACTGATTGGCCGAATCCAAAAATCAATCCAATCTTGTTTGCGACATTTATATTTTTTATAGATCATTGTTTTCATTATGACGAACCACCAAACTTTTTTTTTACTTGCAATAGATACCTTATATGAAACTTCTTCTTCCTCAAGTAACTCAAGTAGTTCAAGTGATGAGGAAATCGAAATTTTAACTGGAGTTGTTCAAACATTTCAAACCCTTAATGGAAGTAAATTTAAAAAAAAGAAACGAGAAAAAAAAGCAAAAAGTACAGTTTGGTTTATAAATATTTGTATGCAGTGGCAAAATGAAGAATTTAGAAGGCATTTCCGACTTGGTAGAGATACCTTTGAATGGATTTTAAGAGAAATTTCACCTGAAACAACAGAAAACCATGGAATATCAATGCATTTAAAATTGGCTGCAACTTTGTGGTTTCTTGCAACTGGTGAATCATTTCGTGCAATTGCACAACGATTTGGTATTGGTGTTTCAACTTTTCATTATCATTTTAGAAATATTATTCAATTAATTATAAATGTATTTTTAAAAGAAAAAATCAGGTAATTTTTTCTTTAATTTATTTTTTATTTAAAAAATATTTATAATGTTTTTTATTTCAGATTTCCAACAAATAATAATGAATGGCAAAAAGTTATCAATGGTTTTTGTCTATTAAAAGGTTTTCCACGAGTTATTGGAGCAATTGATGGAAGTCACATTCCTATTAGAGCACCATCTAAAGATAGTATAGATTATTTTAATAGAAAAAAATTTTATAGTTTAGTATTACAAGCAGTTTGTGATTCACAATACAAATTTATGGATATTTATTGTGGATGGGCAGGTGCAACTCACGATTCTCGTGTTTTGCGTAATTCTCCATTTTATTCTTCATTTAATAACAATTTGTTATTACGACCTTCCAAAACTTATATTTTAGGTGATAGTGGTTATGTCAATCATGATTGGCTTTTAGTACCTTATAAAGATAATGGACATTTAACTCGAGTTCAAAATCATTACAATTATATACATTCTGCAACAAGAATTAAAATTGAACAAGCTTTTGGATTACTTAAATCACGTTGGAGAGTGTTGCGAAATCCAATAGAAACAGATCTTAAAATAGTACCTCATATTGTAAGTTGTTGTTGTATTCTTCACAATATTTGTGAAGAAAGAAAAGAAATAATTGATGAATTTGATATTATTTCTGATCAAGAATTGATAAATAATGTAACAACATCAGAAGTAGATATAATTAATGGTACTGAAAGAGATTTAGTAGCTGATTATATTTTTTCAAGACGAAAAAAACGTTTAATTTATCAAGATGATTCACTTGAAATAGAAACACAAGGTAAATTATTATAAAATACATTTATTAATTTATATTTATTAATTTTAATTTTAATTTTTAATTAATTTACAAATTAAAGAAAANAAAATTTTATTTATTAATTAATTTTATATTTCAAATGAAGAAAATGAATTGGAGAATGAATTACATGGTAAGAATTAATGGGATTATTAATAAGATTTTATTAATGGAATTAATGAAATTATTAATTAAATTTTATTAATTAATTAATATTTTAAAATTAAGAAAATGGATTAGAAGAATTATGAAGTAAAAATTTATTATATTATAATTTTAGTGAAATATTTAGAATTAGAATTAATTTCTATTTTGTGAATGATTATAATTATAATGAACAAATTGATGTTCATTAATAAATTCAGAATTATTAAATTCAGTATTTTTTTGAGGAGGATTTTGAAATGTGTAATTAGGTACAGGTGGCAAAGTGTTGGTTGTATATAAAGTACCAGAATTTTGTGGTTGTCCTAAAAAATAAACATATTAATAAAATTTTATAATATTAAAATATCAAATAAAATATTTTTAAATAATTTACCATTTATATTATTGATAAGAAGTGACATTAATTTGCATCTTTCTTCATCTCTTCTAACTTTTTCTTCGGCTCTTTGTTTTCTCATTTCTTTTTTTTCATCATCTTTAATTATTTTTCGTAGATAAAGGTTTTCAAGGATTTTGGTACATTTTTGAGTATCTGTTGCAATCTTAGCAAATTTTTTAGATATTGGTTCAGGTTCCTTTTCACTATCTTCATCACTTGATTCTATCAAGGTTGATGTTTCAGTTGGTAATGACCGTTTTTTAGTTTGTCTATTGATTGTAATTTCAGTATTTTCAGTACTTGCTGAAGAAATAAGGGTAACTGGTTTGAATGTAGCCCTATTTTCATCCAAAATATCATCAAGTTCAGTTCTAAAAGGTATAACTACAGGAGCTCCACCACTTTGCCTTTCAGAATCTTTTGCTTTCTATGTAAAATAATTAATTATTTTATTCAATTATAAAAAAATTTACAAAGATTAAAAATACCTTATGTGATGCTGTTAAATTTTTAAATTTATTATAACATTGTTCTTGGGAATATGTAATATCATATTGATTTTTTAAATGTTCACTACACTCTAACCATAGTGGATGATTAGGGTTGGTTCGACCACGAGACTTGTTTAAGATTACGATTTCTTGTTTGCGCAGTGCCAAAAAAGCTAAAAGTGCTTTAGTTGAATTGGTATCCCACTTGGTAGTTTGCTTTCTTCCTTTATTTTTATTTTTACATGAAGAAAGTGTAGAAGATTGATTTTCTATATCAAAAGTTTCGTTTACAAAAGTATTATTTTCTTCCATTTTTTATAAGAATAATAAGAAAAATAAAAAAATTAACGCGAATCTACCTCGCGAGGTAGATTGATATTTAATTAGTAGTAATCCAATCTGGATTGGATTTTGGATTTAGTAATCCAATCCAAAACATGTGAACAGGATTCGTGCAACTAAAACCAATCCAATCCAAATCCAATCCGCATGTGAATACACCCTGTGTTACTTACTATTATTGCGCCTTTGTATAACTATTATTGTTATCGTGTAACTTTACTGCGCCACAAAGTCACGTGATTAAACTATTTATAAATTGATATACATATAAGAATCTAATATTAATAGGGCATTTATGCTAGGTATTAATATTTATTATTACTATCTCTGTTATTTATTTAATGAAATTTGGCTGCGGTGTTATCGGGGTCAATCGCTACAGTTCGATTACGATCAACCTGATACATTTTACGGTTCTTTTAGAAGTTTAACGAGCTATGTCCAAAGACACACGACAGTTTGGTTTCTATTTTGCTTATAGAAGGCACCAGTCAGTTTATAGACATAATCGGTCTTTTCGTTGCGGCGATGTCCTTTAACATTGTTACATCAGTAAATTTTTTTAAACGTAAGCCTTCGAAGTCCTTCACTCCGATAACCTTCGAATACCTCCAACATAAACGTAATATTTACGAAGGTTATTGGTACCGAAAACCTTCATTTTTATTAATAAAACGTAATACTCCGGAGGTTATTGATATTGATAACCTTCAATAACCTTCACTTTATCATAATAAACGTAATATTTGCGAAGGTTATTGGTCCGATAACCTTCAATAACCTTTGAAAATGAAATTATTACAATAACCTCTGACATAAAAAATTTCCTGATGTATAACTAACAAGAGGTGTAACTGTCTATGCATTCAAATATAATAAGTCTGCGTATTAACTCAAACGCAAAAAAGTATTCTTTCTTTAAAACATTACTGCATATTAACTCAAACGCAAAAAGCTATACTCTTAAAAACAGATATGCGTTTACTCATCAAACGCTGTCGCGGGTGTACTTTCCTACATCCCACTTACGGTTCTTTTAAGGAGTTTATAGTCCTTCCCGTTAGGTACAAGACTTTCAGTTTGGTTATCTCTTTACTTTTAGAAGGCACCAGTTAGTTTTTAGTTAGAACTAACAAACTAATTATTCTTCCAAGTTATTATAACTTCGTTACTTTCATTAATAACTTCATTATTAATAATTACTTTTATTAATAACTTTATTTACTAATAACTTCCTTTAATAATAAATCCTTTTATTATTAATCTTAGAACTTCCTTTATTACAGACTTCCTTTATAGATAACTTCCTTATAATTCATACTTCAGATACTTTCATCTTTTATTAAAGATATCATCTTTAATTCATTAGTACTTCCTTTATTAAATAACTTTAATAAACATTATATCAAATAAATACGATAATAAATCTCTTTAATTATTTTTATTTAATATTTATTAATATTTTATTTAATGGTCACTTCCTAATAATACAATTATATTTTTATAATTATAATATTGACTTCCAACTTCCTTGAGCTTCAAAAGCTCTGAGCTAAAAAGCTAAACTGCTAAAAAGCTGATGAAACTAAGTTGAACAACTATCCTTTTTATAACTTTTTGGACTACTGTGCCATTACTGTGCATTAATACTATTGGTTAATATATTTACCATATAACTTACCAAATATAGAATATTTGTTATACTAATAATTAAGGTTAATTAATACTATGTAATAATAATTGCTACTAATTAATACTAATTAATGATAATTAATAATAGTTATATAATATCTGTGTAACTATGTCACGTGAACATGTGACTTGTGTTACTTACATTTTGTGTAACTAAACTATTTTGTTTACTATTTATATGTTAATAAATATTACTAATTATTGTTAATCGTTATTAAATAAATTACTAGGTTAATATTTATATTTTCATTTGTTAAAATAATTATTCTAATAAAATACAGGATTAAATAATATAATGGTTATATAATTTGATATATTTCTGTTATGGTAATTCTATCTGGTAACAACGCTCAAAGATAATTTGCGTTTACTCATCAAACNACGCTGTCGCGGGTGTACTTTCCTACATCCCACTTACGGTTCTTTTAAGGAGTTTATAGTCCTTCCCGTTAGGTACAAGACTTTCAGTTTGGTTATCTCTTTACTTTTAGAAGGCACCAGTTAGTTTTTAGTTAGAACTAACAAACTAATTATTCTTCCAAGTTATTATAACTTCGTTACTTTCATTAATAACTTCATTATTAATAATTACTTTTATTAATAACTTTATTTACTAATAACTTCCTTTAATAATAAATCCTTTTATTATTAATCTTAGAACTTCCTTTATTACAGACTTCCTTTATAGATAACTTCCTTATAATTCATACTTCAGATACTTTCATCTTTTATTAAAGATATCATCTTTAATTCATTAGTACTTCCTTTATTAAATAACTTTAATAAACATTATATCAAATAAATACGATAATAAATCTCTTTAATTATTTTTATTTAATATTTATTAATATTTTATTTAATGGTCACTTCCTAATAATACAATTATATTTTTATAATTATAATATTGACTTCCAACTTCCTTGAGCTTCAAAAGCTCTGAGCTAAAAAGCTAAACTGCTAAAAAGCTGATGAAACTAAGTTGAACAACTATCCTTTTTATAACTTTTTGGACTACTGTGCCATTACTGTGCATTAATACTATTGGTTAATATATTTACCATATAACTTACCAAATATAGAATATTTGTTATACTAATAATTAAGGTTAATTAATACTATGTAATAATAATTGCTACTAATTAATACTAATTAATGATAATTAATAATAGTTATATAATATCTGTGTAACTATGTCACGTGAACATGTGACTTGTGTTACTTACATTTTGTGTAACTAAACTATTTTGTTTACTATTTATATGTTAATAAATATTACTAATTATTGTTAATCGTTATTAAATAAATTACTAGGTTAATATTTATATTTTCATTTGTTAAAATAATTATTCTAATAAAATACAGGATTAAATAATATAATGGTTATATAATTTGATATATTTCTGTTATGGTAATTCTATCTGGTAACAACGCTCAAAGATAATTTGCGTTTACTCATCAAACGCTCAAAGATAATTTGCGTTTACTCATCAAACGCTCAAAGATAATTTGCGTTTACTCATCAAACACTCAAAGGTAATATGTTCTTTCAATATATGTCATGACTTTATTTATTCTTTTACAAAAGTTTATTTTTAATTTCATTAACTCAAGAATATTAACATTATACAATTATGCAATCAAGCGTTTAATCCTAGAACATTCAATATTCCTTTATTAATTATACATGTTAGTTTATTAATAATTAAAATACAAATAAAATAATTTACTATTATTTTTCAATGATTATACTTTCATCGTTCAGAAATTTAGGGTTAAGAATAAAATTAAAGTATTCTCTTTAATATAATAGGTTTACTACCTTTCGAGGTTCTCTCTTAAGAATTGGATATTTCCACCCTTTTTTTACAAGTTAGAAAGGGGATTGAAATTCAAAGATCTCTTTCTTAAAAATGCAGAGGGCTTGTATTTATAACTATTAGAGTTGCACTATTCTTCCTATTTTAGTAATATGATTTACTATTTTACTGTGTCACTGTGTTACTTATTATTACTGTGCCTTTGTGTAACCATCATTGTTATTGTGTAACTTTACTGCGCCACAAAGTCATGTGATTAAAACTATTTATAAATTGATATATATATAAGAATCTAATATTAATAGGGTGTTCGTACTAAGTATTGATATTTATTATTATTATTCTTTATTATTACTATTTATTTATAATACTTATTGGCTACGGTTTAACATGGTATTTCATTATGTAACAGCGGTTGGTTAAGTTCTCGTGATATTTCACTATACAGTGTGTTAAGAAAAAAATGGCAATTGAAAATTACGCAGTAATGATCAAACGGTTGCACAAAGTCACACGAGATTTACACTGGTAGTAGCGATGCATTATATATCTTTATTAAAAAAAATTTAATATGAAATAGTTTCACCGTTTTTTTCTAGCACCCCCTCACATCGTCTCCTCATTGAATTTACCAAAGATTTTAACATTGATTCAGGAATTTTATTCCATTCCTCGATCATATACTGTTCCAATTCGCCAAGATTTTTTGGCATACGTTTTTCCACGTTTCGTTTGACAATAGCCCATAGATTTTCGATCGGATTTAAGTCTGGGCTACATGATGGCCAATCCATAACCATAGGAACATTTTCTCGAAGAAAACCCATAGCGAGACGACTCGTATGCTTCGGGTCGTTATCTTGTTGCCACTGAAATTCATCACCAAGCATTGCCTTTACTTCCGNTACAGTGTGTTAAGAAAAAAATGGCAATTGAAAATTACGCAGTAATGATCAAACGGTTGCACAAAGTCACACGAGATTTACACTGGTAGTAGCGATGCATTATATATCTTTATTAAAAAAAATTTAATATGAAATAGTTTCACCGTTTTTTTCTAGCACCCCCTCACATCGTCTCCTCATTGAATTTACCAAAGATTTTAACATTGATTCAGGAATTTTATTCCATTCCTCGATCATATACTGTTCCAATTCGCCAAGATTTTTTGGCATACGTTTTTCCACGTTTCGTTTGACAATAGCCCATAGATTTTCGATCGGATTTAAGTCTGGGCTACATGATGGCCAATCCATAACCATAGGAACATTTTCTCGAAGAAAACCCATAGCGAGACGACTCGTATGCTTCGGGTCGTTATCTTGTTGCCACTGAAATTCATCACCAAGCATTGCCTTTACTTCCGAAATGTGTTCACGAAGAATACCAACATAAAATTCTGCATTCATTATCTCTGTAAAACAATACAAGCTTGATTTACCCGTTGCGCAGAATCCGCCCCATGCTTTAATTTTCGTACGGTTTTTAGATATGCGATGAACCGGTCGTGAGCCTTTATGCCAATATTTAATCGTATTCCGAAAAAGCTGAAAAGCCGTCTCATTCGAAAAAAAGGTCTTTTCCCAATCATTATTGAGGTATTTTCGTGCCCATTCCATTCGTGCTTGCTTATGCTTGTCCGTTAGTATAGGTGTCTTTAAGGGGAGGTTATTTTCGTAACCAGCACCAGCCAGGTACTTTGAAATAGTGACATGAGAGATGTTGATCCCCATTCCTGCCAATTTCGTTGCTATAGCTCTTGTTGAAATGGAAGGGTTATGACGAATATACTGACCAATAGCTCGGTCAACATTTTCATTTGTTTTTTTTGATCGACCGTTGCCTCCTGCATGGTCTACTGTCCCAGTTTTTTCAATTTTTTCAATATTGTTGTACACTGTCCTGAGTGGGATGTTTGTTCTGGTGTGTATTTCTTTGACTGATCTACTCTATTTATAAATTTAAGAATAATACATATAAGAATAAATATAGTTAAATAATAATAAATATTAATAAATATTAATTTAAGGTGTCACAGTAGGAATATTTGAGTGAGTTAATGGTCTTGTTTGTGTAAAAGTTGAACCTTCAGGTGAAAGGTTTTTTTTTTGAATCTGGGTTAATAGGGGTAGAAACTTTGATAGGAGTGTATTTAAAAATAGTTGAACTGGTTGTTGTTATTCTTGATAAAGGCGATGTCTTCTTTGAGATATATTTATAGTTAATCATGATCGATTCTATTGTTGAACTACTTTTTAATTAATTTAACTAACTATAGCTGTCTTGTAACCACTCTAAATTATAAAGAATTTGCTGACAACTATTTCTAATTTAAGTTAAATAATTTATTTGAGCTCTAATATGACAGAAGACTTGTATTTTTCTAGGATCTAAAATTGTAAGAATTCTGTTATTTCTTTGTTTTTCTGTGAAATTAATTATTTCTTCAATTTTTTGATTATAAATTTCAGTAATTTCAGCAATGGTTTTGTTTAATTGTTCAATTTGTTCACGATTGATCATATAGGAGGTAAAAAAGTAAACTAATTCTCTGAAAAGAGAACAGATTTATAAGAGTTTACTATCTTAAGTGATTTTTAATTTATTATAACTAATGCAATCAATTTACTAAGAATCAAGCTATACTAAGAAGAGTTTTTTCTAAACTTTGTTATTATTACTAGAACTAATCTAGATTTTCTTAATTCTACTAAAGAATTTACTATCTATTAAGTTACTAAAGTTTAATTAATTGTAGGGGATAAACTAATTAATAAAATCGAATCTCACAGTCACCACCAGATTGTTGATTATGACTATCTTCAAGATCAAAGTCAGGTAACAAAGCAACTATAGCAAAGATTATACATTACAAAAAAACTATAATTAATATACTAAAGTTGGAATGGTAAATGTATGAAAGATTTTATTAATGCAGTTTCTAATGTTGAAAGAGGTAGGTGTGAATTTTTTATGTAAAATACAAGTAAAGAATGTTTAAACAAGTAACAATTCACTAAAAATTATTATCAAATAATCACTAAGACTTTATTTCTTGAACTCGATCTTAATCAGAACTGTTTTACATCTGGACAAAAATGCCCTCTATTTATAAGAAAATACTAAAGTATCACGAATTATAATTAATAATCTAAAGAATATTCTGGAACTTTCTATAATTTTCTGGTATGATTATTAAAATTATTTTTTAAAGATTTTACCAGAGGTTAAAGTGATTTAATCAGGGGTAAAATCTCTTGTCGTATAATGTTACACATTACATAGGATTTATTTTAGAATTTACATAAACAATAAAAACTCTAAAATGTAATACAAATATTAAAATAGTGACTATACTAAAAATAATTCATATAAATAAATTACTAATAATAATAACTATATAATAAAATAATAAAATAATATAAAATATAGAATAAAGTAATAATAAAATAAAAGAATAAAATAAGGTTAACAGTACTGAAAACCTTTATTTTTATTAATAAAACATAATACTGTGAAGGTTATTGATATTGATAACCTTCATTAACCTTTATTTTATCATAATAAATGTAATATTTGTGAAGGTTATTGATCTGATAATTTTCAATAACCTTTGAAAACAAAATTATTACAATAATTTTTGTTATAAAAAATTTTCTGATGTAAAATACTTCTAATATAAATATTAAATTTACAAATTGTATATGCTCCATTGGAGTAACTATGTTTGAAATTAAAACCATTTTATATATTCTATTGTAATTCAAATCTATTTCATAGATGCTCCTGTAAACATAGCCAAATATTAAATAGTAAATAGTAAATATATTAAAAAGTCAAATCAGGTTTGTACTTATTACAAACCCATATTTCAAAAGAAATTATTTCAACTTTGTTGTTATATTTTTTTATTAATTTATTTAATGTATCTACTTGGAAATTAGCAAGCTTTACTAAATTCCTTTTTATCAAAATTGAAGAAGAATCTTTAGATTTTACTTCTCAAAAAATAATTTTGTTTCGTTATTTATTATTTTAAAGTCATATTTTTTTTTTAAATATGAACTTTCACTATTTGCCCTTTTAAATAAAAATCAAAGGATATAATAAAGATATTTCAATTATATTTGCATGCAAAATTATTTTGAAGTCCAAAATTACAATTTTGGAAAAAAAGTCAAAATAATTTTTTATAGAAGACAAAATTATTTTATTTAAAACCTGAAATTTTTGATTATTCTTAATTAAAAATATATATAACTAAGTACTTTTTTTACTTTCATATATAGAATAGATTCTGCATAAATCTCAAAAGGACGAAATATCTCAAAAATCTAAAATTAATTTGAAAACATGTATAATTTTAATGAAAAAAATTATATAATTATAAACACAAAACTCTTATTATACTAACTCAAATTAGTTGTATTAATTTTATTGACATATTTACAATTTTACAAATTTACAAATTCGAAAAACGCAAATGATTAAACTTTAAAAACTTGAAATTGCTTAAAGTTGAAACTTGTAATCTTTTTTTTACTGAATAAACAATCTTACGAATCTTGACATTATAATTATGACAATAAACCAATCCAGCTTGATCTACCAGATACATTATGTATGGAAGGTGAACCAAGTGAAATTGTATCAACTCCGGATGAATATGAAGTTTCTACACACCATTCATACCACACTTTTTGGGAAGCTGATAATCTCCAAAAATGAATTTCTAATTTAGTTTTTGATGGTAAATAAATTGGTGTCTGAAAAAAAAAATTTTTTTTAAGTTTTAGTATAAATTTGGAATTTAAAAACAACAGAGAAACTATTAAATTATTAAAAAACGTATATATATAAACTATAACTATACCTACCTTTATAGGAAAGAAAATAGGAAACCAACTAAACATGTCTTTAGTATGTGAAGTTGGACGAATACTAATTGATATATCCTTATATAATATTGATTCGAAATATCCCGCGATACCATGCAACATTCCACTTTGTTTTATATCAAATGTTACTTTGGAATATCGTGTATTATGATAATTATTAATCGGCATTTCTATTAAATTGATTATTTTAATTAAATAAATTTATTATTATTATTATTATTTTTAAAAAAAACCCGACAAAAAAAATATTCATTTAACCATTATCATCAACTTCAAAAGATTTGTTGGGATGTTCAAATCGCCAGATTTCTTGTGATTCAGTTAATTCAGAAGCTGATTGAAACATCACAACATATGGCGTTTCGAAATGAACAAAATCTTTATGTGCAGCAACTTCATTATAAAGCTTTGTTGATGAGATTGGTGAAATGAAAGTTGAATATGAAGCAGGTATGGATACACCATCAGCTATATAAAAATAAAAGAACCAAATTAATTATATATTTTATATTATGTATATATATATTTCGAAATAAAGATATATAAAGTAGAGATTACGTTTTAAGAATTTTTGAGCGCCATCTAAACATTCCGGTGAAAGTTCGTTATCACCAAACGAACCTAAAAGTTCGCTAATTAATAGATCAGCCTAAATCAAGTACAAATAATATTAATATAAATTAACTTTAATTATAAGAATAGATCTTTGAATAATTTTACCTTCTCTGGAGGTTTCCAAAGACGCATGTCGGAGAATGCTAATGTCACTGCATCGCCCCATACTTCTGTTTTCATATTTTGCAAGCTAAAAAGAAAAATTTAATAATTTTTATGCATTAAGAAATAGAGAGAGTGATAATGATAAAAAATTAACATACGAAACGAAGGCATTTGGATTCTTTTCAAGGGCATATATTCTAACTCGTCTATTGGCCTTTTCTGCTGCTGACAAGCTACGCGTGACAAGTGGACCACGACCAGCTCCAACAACCATGATGACTCTTCATAATAATAAAGTGAAAATTTATAAGTATTAATTCACAAAATTAATTCTCTTATAAAATACATAATTATAATAATTATTTACGTAGTTTCATCAGATTCGGGGGGAACTCGGTCAAGTAAAGCATGATATATCGCCTATAAATGATTACAAATATTTCCAAAATAAAATAAAAAAAAAATGTTGATGTAAACAATTACATACAAATAAAAAAATTGAAATTAAATACTTTTATAAAAGAACGTAAATATCCAGAAGAAATGTTACCAATATCAATTAAATCCAGTTCCAAATTTCATACCTTCTCGTAATATATATATTTTGTATTATCTCTCTCAAAAATCTCGTAGGTAGATGATTCTAAATTGTCCATCAAGGGCTAAATAACATTAACATTAAAATTAATTAAATTAAATTAATTATTTAAGATTTTTACTATAATTATGTTTATAAATATTGTAAATATTAAATTAGCTATAAAAAGGAAGGAAAAAAAAATACCTGCAAAGGAGATTGCAAAAAATCTTGATAGCCATTAGCAAATTGTTCAATTTGAGTCAATTCTGGAATTGTACGATTTAAATAACGAATGTATTCTTGATATGCCGCAAGACCATTATTTTCGTGTAGATCACTATCCGCGTTACAAGAAATTACAAAGTTTGGCTTATACTGAAATAAATAAATAAATATAAAAATACATAAAAATATAAACAAAGTTAAAATTAAAATAAAATTAAAATTAAAATAAAAATAAATAAAAAAAATAAATAAAAAAACAATAAATAAATAAAAATAAAAAGAGAATTAATTACTTTGATCATCTTTCTAACAAAAGTCTGATGTTTTTTACTTAATACAGGATAACCTTTAGCATTGGTTAAAAAAATACTTGTAGGTAATATTATAGCTTTAATGGGTTCAGCAAACCATCGTTCAAGATCTTTATCATCAGGAAGTTGTGCTGAAATTTCCAAAGCTAAATTAACGATAACAACAACAATAATAATAACAATAATATTAATATTATTATTTTGTTTGCAAAACAATTTTCTTTATCGTAACAAAATAACTTAAATTAAATATTTCTTTTTACCTATACTCAATTTTGAATTATGTTCACACAAAACTCTAAATTTGTTCCATCTTTCCCAAGTGACTGATGATTCACGCGATTCATCTGTCATTATTTCAGTTTCTAAAACTAGAGGAATTTTACACCAAACCTGATATACATTTGATATATATATAAATTTGGTTTTAATATTTAAATGTTATTTTAATGAAAAAAAAATTCAAAGAAAATTGAGGAAAATAAATGTATTATCATACATGAGTATAAGTCAATGATCCAAGAATAGAATTCAAACTTCTTGCATAATTCATTATGGAATTGGTTGAAGGAAAAGATATTAAAACCGCGGAAATTCCTAAATGACAAGCCCAAGAAATTTGTTGCCTTAAAGCCTATGAAAGATAATGAGAGAGAGATATAATAAAATGATTATTTTATAAAAAAAAGCAAGAAATATATAAATATTTTCATAATTACTATTTCAGAATTTATCTGGACATTATGATCCGGTGAATCAAAATCCAACCAATCTGAAACTTGGCCAACAACATAATCGACTAAATCTATTCAAAATAATTTATAAAATAATTTATAAAATAATTTATAAAATAATTATAAATAATTATAAAACAATTTGAAATACATTAATTAAAATAAATTGACCACTGACCAGTATTTTTAATCACTAAATCATCCCTAAAAAATACATGATTTTTCCTCCATTCTTCTATAACTTTCGAATTCTTTGTATTGTCAAGTTGTTCGTTTTGTCCAGATATAAAACGTTTATAACTCGAACTCACGATAGGAAGAATTATAAAATCATGACCGAACTGTCGTGCGTCATCACTAGAAGAAACAGTATCAGGATCTTCTTGTGATCGATAAAGACCAACTGAAATACGTGGTGGTTGGTTTTTTGAAGTATTATTATCTGTCATGCGTAAATTTATTATTAAAATTGATTGATTTGATGGATGAGATTTTTTTTTTTTTAACGATCGATTTATCGATAAATCTAATTGACGTTGATTGATTGTCAATTTTTATTCCCCTGCATTTCACCACATTGTATACAAGTGCGTATACAAGTATATATGGTGGTGCAACTAATTCAAACGTAACCAAAGTAAATATTTTCCTTGTTTGTTCTCTCGCTGTCTTGTCTATCCAGTTTCAAACTTTTAAAGGTATACACTCCTTTTCTAAAAAAAATTTAAAAAGTTTTCTTTAACTCTTTTTGTATTTTTCTTATAAAATATACCAAAGTTGATAATTTTTCAATAATTATTTTTATAATTCTATAATTTTTTTTTTTTTAATAAAACTTTAAAATAATTTTTTTTTTTTTTTAATAGAAAAAATTGAATAAATTTTTCATTTCCAAAAAAAGTTCATTTATTTAAAGTAATTTTAACTATGGACGGAGATAAACCATCAACTAACCCTGTAGCTCAAGAAATTGAAGGTAAAGCTGAAGTNAAAATTGATTGATTTGATGGATGAGATTTTTTTTTTTTTAACGATCGATTTATCGATAAATCTAATTGACGTTGATTGATTGTCAATTTTTATTCCCCTGCATTTCACCACATTGTATACAAGTGCGTATACAAGTATATATGGTGGTGCAACTAATTCAAACGTAACCAAAGTAAATATTTTCCTTGTTTGTTCTCTCGCTGTCTTGTCTATCCAGTTTCAAACTTTTAAAGGTATACACTCCTTTTCTAAAAAAAATTTAAAAAGTTTTCTTTAACTCTTTTTGTATTTTTCTTATAAAATATACCAAAGTTGATAATTTTTCAATAATTATTTTTATAATTCTATAATTTTTTTTTTTTTAATAAAACTTTAAAATAATTTTTTTTTTTTTTTAATAGAAAAAATTGAATAAATTTTTCATTTCCAAAAAAAGTTCATTTATTTAAAGTAATTTTAACTATGGACGGAGATAAACCATCAACTAACCCTGTAGCTCAAGAAATTGAAGGTAAAGCTGAAGTCATTAAGAAGAACCTTAAACATGTGACCCCTGTTGAAAAAAATCCATTGCCAACTCAAGAAGGTAAATAATATTTTCATCCGCCAATGACATCATGTTTAAAATTATTTATAAATTTACTTTTTTTATTTATTTTTATTTTATTTTCTTTTATTTTTCGGTAGATATCGAACAAGAAAAGAAGAATGAAAATGAATCGAAATAGATCATTCATTTTCTTGTATAATTGTTACTGTTATTTTCGTTATTCTCAATTAAATTATTGATATATTTAGCTTATATTTGGTTTACATTTGTTTCGTCTGTAATATTTTAAATAATTATTATAATTATTTCAAATATATAATGTTTAATCAATGTTTCTTTAATGTTCATTTGTTAATGTAAAATTTTTTTAATATAAATTGAATAAGAAAAGAGATAACGATAACAGGTATATATCTTTATTACACCAACATTCCTACACGTGATCAGGAATTGAAAATAATAAATAATGAGATTTTTATTATTGCGTCAAGTCACAGAATTCCTTAAATTGTTGTTCATCCAAAACTGTGCCATATTCCAAATTCTCACTCATAGAAATAAATTTTGGAAGATTCATTTTCGATTCTTTACTTGAAATTGGTGGATAATCTGGTGGGGGTGCAATCCAAGTATTATCTTCCATTTTCTGAAAAAAAAAGAGTTTTTTTTTTATTATTAAAGAAAAAACATTATCAACAATTATCTTTATATATATATATATAAAGCTAACCATATGACTTCGATCTGAAGCAAAAACTTTAAGAAATGTTTCTAACGGGACAATTCTATAATATCTATGAAGGAAAAAAAAATTTATTTTTATTATTCAAATTTACGATATCTGTTCTGTAAGAAAGATTCTCTATTGCCTTTACCTTTCTTTACCTT
Source organism: Diversispora epigaea (assembly GCA_003547095.1). NCBI lineage: Eukaryota > Fungi > Glomeromycota > Glomeromycetes > Diversisporales > Diversisporaceae > Diversispora > Diversispora epigaea. Next base: position 102,256 of record PQFF01000093.1, on the reverse strand, counting down.
TGATATCGTTCCTTGGTAACGTGAACCAAAGCTTCAGAAACATAAGTCTCGATTTTACAAGGAAATGATAGAGTTGTATCAAAGTCATATACCCATGTCCTAAAAAAAAATCAAAGATTATATAAGAGAATTGTAATAACAACACAACAATAATAATTATGATAATAAAATTACAAAAAACCTTTTAGTATCCGTTTCTTTCAATAATAGAATGACATGATAATCCTGTAAAGGTTGTTATAAATTAAAATGTTACAAAAAAAAAAAGAAAAGAAAAGAAAAATTCAAACAAAGACAAATATCTTCATAATACCCAAACAACGAGTTGATCAGGATCCTTTGCTAAACGTTGTTTCAGAAAAGGTACCTAAAATGGTTAAAAAAAATATTAAAGAAATATTTCACGTTTATTGTCTATTGTGTCCATATTTGGAATGAATAAGAAATTATTTACAGTTTTATATTCGTTAGATATGAAACAAGCGAAAACATTGAATTTATTATTATTATTATTGTCTAAAGTATGTACAATAGAAGAAAACTCTTTACATAAGAAATAAATGTTTTCTTCACAATAATTAGGGGTGTACTTCAATAATAACTTATCCGACAATGGGGGCAACATTGGATAAATTTGTCTTGAATGGAAATTATTTTTCTGTACGAATATAAATAAAGTAATCACAAACAATAAAATTTAATATAATATGAACAAAACAAAAGGAATGAGATACAGATGATCCGTCTATAATTTTCTATTTAAATTATTTAAATCCGCCCAAAATATTCTCGAATTCTAACAAATTTTCCCTTTTAATTATTTTTTTGTCACTTAAATCATCACCACCAAATAAATCGATCATCAAATATGTCAAATGAACTTTGTACTTTTTGTTGGCAAATTTCTAATAAAGATTATTTGAGTAAATGTAAAAGTTGTAATAATCGCGATTATGGTAGATGTTACCAATGTGGAGAAATTAAAGTAAAAAGCAATTGGTGTCTGGGATGCAAACCGCTAGAAGTAATTCCTACATTTCAATTTTGGACAAGTGGAAACGAAGAAGTTGACAAATTAATTCAAGAAAATCAATTAAATCCTGATTGGGATTATTTAAAGTGGATTGAATTCGATGAAATAGTTGATATTCAATTTTTATCTAAAGGTGGATTTGGTTCAGTATATACGGCTAAATGGAAAAATATGGATGTAGCATTAAAGAAATTAAATGATTCTACAATTATCAGTAAAGATTTTATTGATGAGGTAAATAATCATATTCATTTTCTGATCTTAAATTTCGATTTTATTATTTCGCGTCGTGTTGAATAATTAATTGATTTTTTTTTTGTTCTCGTGTAAATAATGTATTAAATTAGCTTAGAGCACATACTGAAAATTATTCTCATACTATTGCACAAATATATGGTTTGACTCGAGATTCTAATACAAAAGAATATGCTCTAGTTATGAGTTATTATCCCGGAGGTGATTGGAGAAAAGTAATTAGAGATAAAGATAGTCCATTACTTTGGGAGGATAAATTAGGTATTATATATGATATCGCAAATGCACTTGCGGTAATTCATGAAAATGGTTTTGTTCATTGTGATTTACATCCTGGTAATACTTTAAAAGGCGAATTTGGAACATATCTAAGTGATCTTGGATTATGCAAGCCGGTAAATTATCAACTAAAAAAAACAGATGAAGTTTTTGGAATAATTCCATATATGGCACCCGAGGTATTAGATGGAAAACCGTATACACCTGCTTCGGATGTTTATAGTTTAGGAATAATAATTTGGGAATTAGCAGCGAGAAAAGCACCATTCAAAGATCGTCCACATGATGCAAATTTAATTATGGATATTTTTGATGGAAGAACATTTCCAAAAACCAACAAAACTATTCCTTATAAAATTGAAGAATTAATGAAATCTTGTTGTCATAAAGATCCTTCGAAAAGACCAAGTAGTAAAGAAATTGTCAGAACTGCTTATGTATTACATAGTACACTTAAATATGAATATGAAAACATAGAATATTATGAATCATTTAAAAAAGCTGATGAAGAAATTGAGAAGAGTTGGACTAATGTGAATAATGATGATGATGATGATGATGATGATTATAAATCAATACATCCCGGAGCACATTATGCAAGTCGATCATTAACCCAAGAAATAAAAACGGCAAAAATAATGATTAATCGACGACAAGATAATAGAGACGATGAAGAAATGCTTCAATGGTCAGGTAATTATGATGAATTTAATGAATTTAAAGAATGTTCAAGAGTTAAAGTATACGATAAATTAAAGAAATTATGTAAGTAGTATATGTTATAAATTAATTAAATTAATAACTTTTTATAACTTTTCTTATAATTTTTTCTATAGATTCAGATTTGGTAACAGATGACTACGAAGATAACTAATATCCGACATTTCTTAAAGTATAATTATTTTTGCCATAATTCCAAAATTTTTTAGATATTTTCTTTTTCTTTTTTTAGTTGTCTGTTACATGACATATATTTCTTTTTTTTTTTTTTAAATAAAATTGATTTTTTGAGTTTCGAACTTGCATAAAAATAAATAAATATGTAAATAAATAAATATAAATAAACAAAGGATTACATAATCGACAAGAAATGTACATATATATATATTTATATGACTGACATACTATATACCATATTAGAAATGTATATAAATGCTAGCTCGAAGATTCGAAGACTCAATTTCTCTTTTTCAGAGAAACCTTAAATTATTATTATTATTATTATTATTATTATTATTTCGATAAAGAAAAAAACATGAATTCGATATTAAATTTTCGTGATGTCGGAGAAACTGTTAAAGAATTAAATATAAAGAAGATTGGGTATAAAAATATAATTTAAATATAATTTAAATTTATATAATTAATTTAAATAAAAAATTATGTCTAATTTATTATTTATTATGAATTACATATTTAGAAAAATCAAGAAGGGAGTATTATTTCGTAGTGGAGAACTAGGTAAAATCGNTTTTTTTTTTTTTTTTTTAAATAAAATTGATTTTTTGAGTTTCGAACTTGCATAAAAATAAATAAATATGTAAATAAATAAATATAAATAAACAAAGGATTACATAATCGACAAGAAATGTACATATATATATATTTATATGACTGACATACTATATACCATATTAGAAATGTATATAAATGCTAGCTCGAAGATTCGAAGACTCAATTTCTCTTTTTCAGAGAAACCTTAAATTATTATTATTATTATTATTATTATTATTATTATTATTATTATTATTATTATTTCGATAAAGAAAAAAACATGAATTCGATATTAAATTTTCGTGATGTCGGAGAAACTGTTAAAGAATTAAATATAAAGAAGATTGGGTATAAAAATATAATTTAAATATAATTTAAATTTATATAATTAATTTAAATAAAAAATTATGTCTAATTTATTATTTATTATGAATTACATATTTAGAAAAATCAAGAAGGGAGTATTATTTCGTAGTGGAGAACTAGGTAAAATCGAAGAATTATTTAAAACAATTATAATAATTTAGAATGATAATTATGATAATAAATTACGATTCTTTATCTTTTTTAATTAATATTAAAAATTTCTTATCATCACCATTAATTATAATTATTATTAGAAGATGAAAATGAACAAGCTCTAGAAAAAATAGAAAAACTTGATATTCGTACAATTATTGACTTACGATCTGGGTATACTTTAAATTGTATTATCTGATATATTTATTTTTAATGTTAATTATATAACCTGACATTTTAATTTAATTTATTTAAATTAAAGTTCATATGAAATCCATAAAGATTCTTCGATAGCAATTAAATATCCTTACGTAAATTATCCTTCCGATGATGTTTACGATGTAACTTTTCTTTATTTTCATTTTTAAGAGGTGTAATTTATATTGCTATTATTAAATATTATTCTAATATTATATTCCATTGTTATTTTCTTGGGAATAGGATTCTTCTGACGAATCTGATGAAAATAATGATGATCTAAATAAAGAAAAACGACAAACTATAAATATTAGTTTTGCTGGAACGAAATTACATAGAAAATTAATTTCAGATGCACCTTTTCTTAGTCAAGTGTAAGATTTTTGATTTATTAAATAAAGTTTTTACATATTTCTTATTTTTAAATCTCATTCATTTTAATAATTTATTTTATATATATAATATATATATAAATAGTCAAATTATTTTTTATTTTTTATCTTGTCGAAAACATAAAGCTGCGAAATTAATAGGACAAAGTATGGCACCAAAAGGATTAGTGGGAATGTACCAGAATCTTTTAGAAGCTTGTGATGATCAAATTATTAAGGTAAAATTTTTAATAAATATGTGTACTGTACACAATACATTAGTGTATATATTTGAATATTTGCGTTTGTGAAAAAAAGAATTTAATGATTTTCTAAAAAAAAAAAAAAATTAGATTTTTGAAATTATGACAGATAAATCTAATTTACCAATTTTAATACATTGTAAACATGGAAAAGATCGTACTGGAGTAGTAATTGGTATATAAATTTAATATTAATTTTATTAACTTTATTTTATTTATTTTATTTATTTATTATTATTAATTTCATTAAATTTATTAATTAAATTACTAATACGACGAAATCTAATTAATAATAGCATTACTATTATCATTATGTGGAGTTGATGATGAATTAATAGTTCAGGATTATTCAATGTCTCAAAAAAATTTAATTAGCGTGCATTCATCAATTATTAAAGATATGGAAAGATTGGGATTACCTGAAAGTTTTGCCAACGTTCTTCCTGATGTAAGTTTTTAAATATCCAAAATATCTTTCTACATATTTTAAAAGTTATTCAAAATTTTTATAATTATTTTTATTATTTTTAGGCAATGAGAAGTTTATTATTCTATATAAAATCAACACACGGTTCAACTCAAAATTATTTAATTAAGATTGGTTTCAATTTAGAAAAACAAAAGTTACTTTTACAAAATTTGATAGAAAAAGATTAAATATATTTTATTTATTATAATGTATTTATAAATTTTTATATTTTTATAATTTTTGCTTATTTAATATCATTATTGTAGTTTTTTTCTTTATTCATATTATAACTCATTATAACTAGAAATTAATGCAAGTTTTCTTTCAATTCCAAATTTTCAATATTAATTATTAATTTATTAATTAAAAGCATTCTTGTAATAAAACATTCAAATTTTCATAACTTTATTGACTTTCAAAAGTCAATAATTATGTATGAATTGATATATGAAAATATAAAATAGAATTTTGTTTTTTTTGTCGCACTGGCAACATGTCGCATGGGGTCTGACTTTTGACCATATGCGCAGGTGCACACTTGTGCTTCTTTCCGATCCTTTTCCTTTAAGGACAGCCCAACAACAGGGACTTTTGACATTTATACTACATTCCCATTAATCAACTGACATATGTTTACTTGCCTACATGTGCAAGTCCTATCCCGTTTTCTTGCTTTCCTACAATCATGCAATAAATTTTGGAGAAGCCTTAAACGACAGAACAATCCAGAAGGCCACTCAGCGTCTCAACAGGCTAGTGTCAGTCAGAAGCCCTGAACATCAGGAAACCCTGTGCCTCACTCATTCAATAAAAAGCTCATAAGCAACTTGCATGATTTTATCCTCTCATAGGCTTGAAATATAACAATTTATTTCCGTTTGAATGGTTCGTTTAGGAATATTCCATTCAGAAGCTTTGCGTTCAAAATATTTATGTACTGCAAAAAATACAACCATTTGATTACTGCATTAGGAGAAAGAAGCAAATTCATCGCTCGAATTTCGGGCTTGAATGTTTAAACGTTCAAATGTTTGTTTTATAGGATACCTGCGTTTGTTTTTATATTATTAGATTCGATTAAAAGACGCGTGACCTTAAATAGAAATAACGTGATGAAAAATTTTTTTTACATCCAAAATTCAGGTGTACGTATAACGGATATTGTCTGATCTATTACAGGACAAGATGAATTCACCGCTCTATTAATGAAAGGAATGTGCCTCACATCAGAAAAAAACCATCGGATAAAACACAAGTAACCATAGAAAGATAAAATATAATATAATTCGGTTGCCATTGGATGTAAAGTCACGTTATAATAAGCCTGATGGATATCACATATAAATTGATCCGATCCGTGATCATTAAGCCAAAGAAAATATCAGTCAAATTTTTAACCTTTTAATGCACTCTACTCTTTATAATGGTCACATCACATTAAGGTCAAGTCAAAGCACCTCTAATATGGAAATACTCCATATGTTTTATAATTTTAGTAAATTCTAAAACAACTGCACAAGAAGGTTAGTATGTAATATAACATACTTATAATACAAAACTCATCTTTTTTACTTTTGATATTGTATAGATCAAAACAAATTCAAAAAAATTTAGTTTCTCTTTTTAATCTTCGAAATTGTACACATGACTTGATTACTATTGTTTAATTTAATTTTAATACATACTATATATCATATGTAAGTCATCAAAGTTTCAACATTCTTTTCAACTAAACATGAAAAAAGGCATATAATTTTGTGATTTTGCATACTTATATAAGAAGAGAATATAATTTTTTATGAAATATGATCCTTCCTTCATGAGAGTGTAATAATCCTTCCACAGGTTAAATGAAGAAAAACATGGACAAGTAACCGTGGACATTCTAATAATAATAACCTTCATTCAACAAAAAGCAATATGTATATTTAATTAAAGATTTTTTTTGCAAGTATGGCAGGAATGGAGGAGATATTTATATAAAAAGATATCTAAAAAAGAGTTGTTCTCTATATTAAATGAGAGTGGTTACCATTCTTCAAAATGGGAAGAAACAGATATTAAAGAAGATAATTTATATTTTATATTATTTATTTCATATTAATTTTATTAAACAAGTAACAATTTGCAAACAGGATGATTTGTTGAGATTTGTAGAAGTGTATTAGTGTAATAACAATGTTTATTTTTATTTTATTTTTAGAGTTACCAATGTATTTTATAATATTTGAAGAGAAATATTAACTATGTTTCTATAGGCAAATAGTTTAATTAATTTGAAATTTGAATATTTGATTTTATTCACATTGTTAAGGAACATAATGGCAAGTTAATTTAAGTGTAAATTTTCATTTGTATTTATGTTTTTTGATAATATTGGATTTGTTCACTTTGACACTCAAGACAAATCCCAAACATTTTATCAAATGAAGGGCAGGTGTTTAATGGTTCTACTCAAATTGAGTAAATGAATGTAATTATAGAATAGATCAAGATAACTAAATCAGACTCAAATAAACTAAAAGGATTCATAATCATAGTAATTGAATTTGTTATATCCTGGAAGAAACATGTGAAGTCCTAAACAAGTCACTTGAAGAAGATAAAATTCATGAAACATTTCTCTAAAATCAAAAAGGCAGGCTTTATGCTCTGAACTTGTATGTATTTTCTTTTGAATTATGAAAATTGTTACTATAATTCAGATTATCATTATACAATTGATGATTTTTTTAATTTTTTTTTCTGTTCTTCTTCTTTTACTTCTTTTAAAGGTTTCAAATTTAATTAATAATTGTTTATTGCATAATGTTATTATTCTTGAGTTAATGAAATAAATTATTAATTGAATATTGAAAGATATAATTGTTAATACTGAAAGAAATGTCATATTGAAATAAAATATATATATATTAATGTTTGGTGCTGAAAGAAGTGTCAAATTGAAATAATATCCATTTGAATTAAGAAATATAATTGAAAAAATATAATTGGAAAAATATAATTGAATATATAAATTGAAGAAATTTAATTGTGACATATGGTGTAATTAAATTTTCCTTATGGCATAATTAGTTGCAACTGGTTACAACTCTTGTAAATAATTATGACAGGTATTACTACTAAACATGTTGTCAAAAATATAAAGCTTTTGACTCAACTACTAAAATTTAGTTGTGTCAATTGCATCAAAATAATTGCATTAATTGTGTCAATTTTTCATATGACTTAATTTCAAATTTTCAAATTTTAATTGTATTTGACTTAATTTAATAGTTTTGACAATATATATATAATTTACACTATTAAAAATGAGTTTTTACTAAGATGTTCTTTTGACAAGTCAAAAGTTCTTATTTCGGATTTTCTAAAGATAGTTAAATTATCTTTTTAACATATTTGTAAAGTTATTTTCATTTGTAGATAATTTTATTAAAATACTTATGATGCAAGCTTATAATTTTAAAATATACAATATTCCAAAATGGTCAAATACAATGGAAAGTAATTTTTTACTATGGTATTTCTTGTAAAGGTGGAAGGCTCAATTGATTTCAAAGTTAGCTCAATAATTGTGTCTTTGGCTAATTGATTTTACATCAGCTAAATTCTGGCTCAAAGGTTAATTAAATTGTGCTGACTAAATTTTGGCTCAAAGATTAATTAATTTTTTACTGGGTGCAATTCTAATTACATGATAAAAGTCAATTTGATTAAATCATTAATTAACTTTACCAATATTATTATTTTAATATATTGTCTTAAAACAGCTATAATTTGATTGATTTTAATGTTACAGGAATAAAATATATATCATCTTGTATCTAAGAACCAGAGCTTTCGATCTGTCATAGGAATATTATAGTAGAAAATTGCTCATAGTTATGTAAAATTGATTTGAAATTAAAGATAAAATTAATTATTTTTGAAAATTTAAAAATAATTATTTAATAAATTTTATAATTGTGTCGGCCAATTAGAATTGCAGATGTTTCTATAACTGATAGAAAGTTTTTGTTGTGAACTACAAGATGATATCTGTAACACTGATATTTGTCAAGATATTCTAGTTTAAACATATATTCACATAGGTGTTATAAATATTGTGGAGATTTATGCCTAATAAAATTTCCTGATATGGTTGCTTTTGAATAAACTATTATTGTTGTTATAGTGTTATTGGTTTTACATAATGTAGTAGTATTTTGTTATCTGGTTTTGTTTTCTCACTTGTTTTCAGTAGTTAATTTAATCTTTTGACACCTGTTAATCACAAGAGCTTAACTATTACTGTTTTTAATACAACATCTACACTAAAATAGCTATTTTCACTTCTTTCTTTTCAATAACCTTTTACTTTACCTATGCTTATCATCATTTGGAGTGGTCCTGTCCTGTTAAGAAATTTTCATTATAGTTGTGTATTCATTACAGAACTTTGATTTTTTACTATACATGTTGCCCAAATTAATTTTGGCATATTAAAATAATTTGGGATTTTGGCATTATATAATTTAATAGTAATTGGAATTTGGGATTTTGAAAATGAATTTTGGTGGCATTTATATTTTTTACCTAGCTATTCCTGTCCCAGTTTTCAATTTACTTTGAATCTCATTTTTTCAGAATTTTCCATGGAAATAATGCACCATAACCTTCGATTACTAATGTTTACAAAATTATTTTGAATCAATAACCTTTTTTAACTAATATTTACAAAATTATTTCCGAGGTTAACACTTGAAAAAATTTCCTGATGTGACTAATTTAGTCAGAAGCTGCAAGGAGTAATAAATGCAACAGATAAAAGGATTGGATAATATTACAGGTACGTAATTGTTATCACTGGCAGAATGAATTTAATATAGTGTTAACTTTAGTTGAATCAAAAAATTTTAAATATGTAAAAAATATTTAACCAAGTTGAAAACCTAGGAAGTATTAGTTTATAGTTAAGAATTATGAAAGGTTTTGTGCATTATTGTCATTCTTGTAATTGTTTAGTTTGTTTAGGTTTTGGGAATTGGTTGCTAGTATGACAACCCATTATTAGTAGTTGGACAATTGTACATATTAATTTGTTTGGGCTGCATAAACTATACAATGTTAGTGAGTTCAAGAATGGTAACTTCTCAACACAATTTGTGGGGGAAGCTGCCCTTGATATGGTCTTTGGGATTGAATGTCCCAGGCACAAGGATCTCAAGAGGTTTTGGGTTTTAACTCTGCCTTTGTGAAAGTATCAAAACATTCACATTGACTGTATTTAGAGATAGTTTTTTATTGTTGAAGAGTGAGTTTAATAGCATAAGTATTATTTTACTTCCGCTAATATGTCTATATGGTGCATTTTGTTTTGAGTAAAAGTCCTTAGACCATGGATAAGCATATGGAGATAGGTAACTAATAACTATCTGTCTAATGTAAGACATATACTATTCGGGTTGGTTTTTTTGTACTTAAAACATATTAATAAAGCCTTTTATACTTGTTCAAGGGTTTCAAAAAAAAAAGGAATATTAGATGAAATAAAACATTTAAAAATATCTTTACAATTTTGTGAAAACAAGAATTCTCATACTTCATGACAAAAAAAGTATTAGAGCATTTAATTTAGAATTATTATTTAGACTTTTGCATGCATTTTTAATTAGAAAATTATGGAATGGGTTTTTTTTTCATTATGTTGGGCATTAAAAACAAAAGAAAGATTTAAAAAACAAGCGAAAGAGTGGTTAAATAATTTAAAAAAATTTATAAAAGGTTTACATTTACCAACTCTATATGCATGAATTAGTATTTTATGGGTAAGAATTTTTAACAAAACAACAATTATGGGGTATTCACGTCCAGTTGTTAAAAAAAAATCAACAAAATGGAGGAAATCTTAAAAAAAAGCAAATATTCAAGAAATAATGGAATATGAAATCGTATTTTTTATTTTAATTATAATAATAATAATATAATAAAACTAAAAAACTTCGTATTAAAGGTAATTATATTAATTATTGTATTAAAATATTTTTTATTTTATTTTATAATTTAATTTTTTATTTTGATTTATCATAAAAATTTTGTGATTATAAAATATAAAAATTAATATAAAAATCGTAGTCGCCTATTTATTTATTTTTAATTTTTCAAGAGAATCTATTTTTTCTATTTCATCTATACGTACTATATAAGTGATTTTGGACATGCTTTATTTTTCCCATTGTTAAAAATTTTACTTAAAATTTCATATGAATTAGAATCTTGAAAAAAAACACCTCTTTGCTTTAGAATAAAAATATATAATTTAAATCACCGAAGATCGTGCTAAGCGAGTGATTGTTGGCTTATAATAATATCATTATAAGTTAACAATGAGATATGCTATTTATATAAAAAATTGTACACATTTTGTACAATGCATAAAATGACAATCACAATCACTCCTTTACCTTATTTATTATTATTCTTAAAAAAAAAATATATTCAACGACAAAAAAATAAATCAAATGAATCAATTAATAATGAATACAACAAAATTTACCACGAGTTTTATGAAAATTCACTTTAAATTAGTAATAATCATAATATTATATTTCTTTATTATATTTAATTTATTAAACGCTGTTGAAGCAAAAATATCATTATATGATTCAAATAATAATTTTAATAATAATGAGTTAGCATCTTTGCCTAATGTAGATTTTTTATTTTTACATTATTCAAATAAAAATCTTATTTATAATGAAATTAATTATTATAAGAAAGATATGATAATTGAAGGAAAATTAGAAATTGCTCAATTTGATAATGATAACAACAATAACTATAATAATAATTCTTTATCATCATGTACACTTAAACCTATTTCGTGGGGAATCGCTTTATTAGTTATTCCTTTTGATAAAGCTTTAAATCTTGGCTGTAATTCAATTGATGATTTGATATCAAGGTAAAAGTAATAATCATAATACATCTTTTGAGATTAAGAAATATATTTACTATATTTTATTATATTTTATATTTTATTATATTTTATTATATTTTATTATATTATTATATTTTATTATATTTTATTATATTTTATATTATATTATATTATATTATATTTTAATAGGAATAAGTGGATAATACAAGATATGACACCATCACCAATTGATAATCAAACAAATGAAATAAAAATTTTATATAACGGAACTTATTTAATACCCAATAACAATAATAGTAATAATACCAATAATAATAATGCATTATCTAATTCTTCTGGAATTCCTCAAGTAATTGTTTTTACTTCAATAAATGGTGGAGGAGATCCTGGAGTGAAAGAACCAATCAATAATTTTTTAATAATGCAAGAAGCCAGAGTTGGATTAACTTTACTTCGAAGTGATGATATGAATCAAATAATAAATTTAGCAAATCAAACGACTCATGTTTCAGTGACATCAGGTATTATTCACATTATTATTTTTTATATTATGTTCATTTCATATTTCATATAAATATATTCATAATTTCATATCAAAATTTCATATCAAGATGTTGGTCCATGGGTTCAATTACTTAAAAGTAAAGAATGGATTGCATGTTCTATTATCATTAGTGTAATATATTGTGGAATATTTTTATTTTCGTGTGGTTATTTTTTTTCTGGATCTTGCAATTATGAATGGAATCTTAAATATTTATGCAATATTCTGTTAAATCCAAATTTATTGATTTTACCTGGAATTGCTTTTTGTTCAATTAGTAAGTCTGTAATTTAATTTAATTTGATTTTATTAATAATTATTCATTAAATAATTATTAATTAATTATCCATTCTTCTTATTTTCTTAGCTTCATTGATAGTTCTTAACATTGATCCAGGAAACTTAAGAAAAAATCATCTCTCATCATTTAATTATTTATTGATAACAAAGTTTATTTTCTTTCTGCTTTGCATAATTTATATCTGTTTGCAATATTCATGGTATGGGGATTATATATATTATTTATCAATTATTATTTTGTCTTTCTATTTAATTAATTTAATTTCATTAATTTAATTTCATCAATTTAATTTCATTAATTTAATTTCATCAATTTAATTTCATCAATTTAATTTCATTAATTTAATTTCATCAATTTAATTTCATTAATTTAATTTCATCAATTTAATTTCATTAATTTAATTTCATTTATTTTAATAGGATAAAAGCAACAACAGAAATAACAAAATATGATCAAAAATTATTATCAATAATTAAATTACTATCAAATTGTCAAAGATCTCTTTTATTTCTAAATATGTTAATAATTACCATAGTAATATTATTCTTGGAAATATTAATTTTATTATCTTTTGATCACCATTATCAATATTTATCAATTTTTTTGATTTTGGATAAATCCTTATTTATTATATTTATTATATCAATGAATTTTGGATATCTTATTTTCGGTTTGTTTATAATTTATTCTTTGGCAACTGATCATGAAATTAATGAAAAGATTGGTGAATCTTTGTTATTTAAATTTTCTAGGAAAGCCGATAAAAAGAATGCATTTCAGGTATCATTTATTTCAATATTATATATTATATATTTTTATTTTAATTTATTATATTTCAATTATTATATATTATATATTTTTATTTTATTTCAATGTTATATATTTTTATTATATATTATTTATATTATATTATGAATTAATTTTAGGTCTTAATAATCATGACTATCCTGATATTATCATTTTCTTTATTAACAATTTCGGATATTATTTTATTAAATTTCAACAAACCAACCATAAAGAATTTCTGGATAATAAGGGTATATTTTTAAAATTCACTCTTTGATTATTTTGATTATTATTACAAGTTATTATTAATAACTCTTTCTACATTTTTCTTATCAAAATATATTATATCAATATATTAGATAACAGAAGATTTATCCAAAGTAATAGCAATGATTTCAATATTATCCTTAATCCGATTTCGAAAATTTTCAAGATTTTTCATAAATCCTAAATATAAATCATTATTATTATCAATGCATCAATCTTCAAATCATCATTCATTATCATCTTCTTCACCATTATCACGTCCAACCCTTGAACAAATTGAAGAAGAAGATGAACGTAGAAATTCAGCTGCTTATACTAAAAGAATAGCAATTATTAAACCTGAACCTACTTTTAGAATAAATCCTAATAGAATGCCTATTGAATTACAATATAATAATAATTTTAATAATAATTTTAATAATAATTTTAATAATAATTCTATTGATAGAATAAGAGGGATGAGAGGAAGTGGAAAAGGATTATATGATAATGGACAATTAAGACATTCAGGATATTCAAGTGGTGATTATTATGATAATGAAAAGAATGAAAAGAATGAAAAGAATAAAAATAATCAAAATAATGAAAAGAGTGAAAAGAATGACAAAGATGGATTCTCCTCTATTAATATTGATAGTGGTGGTAAAAGTGAAAATAATAGTAAATTTGATATAATCGATTTATAATGATCATAATAATTATATAGATATTTAATAGCGAATACACTAAAAAAAACAAAGTATAGGTACAATAATAATAATAATAATAATAATAATAATAATAATAATAATAATAATATAATAATAATGTATGAATATTAATTTTATTTCTTGATTTAAAGAATTAATAACAATTAATTGGACAGTCCTTTGACAGACATTGATATTGTTTTTTTGATTTTCAAGAAAAAGATTTATATAATAGAAATAATAATTCTAGAAATAATAAATTCTATGTTAACATTAATAGAAAATTTTATTCTATTTTTATCTAAAGATTACTTTTTCTTATCCTTTTTTTAAAATAAAAATAAAATAAAAATAACAAAATACAAATTCAATTCATAGGATAATACATAAAAACAAAACAATAATTATAAAAATAATAAAAATAATTTTATCATGATTTACGTATATCTTCCATTATATCTTCCACGATTGTTTCCACCATTCCTTCCAAATTTATTATAATTTCCTCCCCGATTCCAATTAGAATTTCCATTTCCATTATTTCCTCCTCCTCGGTTCCAATTAGAATTTCCATATCCATTACCGTTACCATTACCATTATTAACTTCTTGTAATTCTGGTAATTGCTTCACCACTTCTAATGTCGTCGTTGGAGTATTATACCACGGTCTTCCGGCTAATATTAGTTGTCCATCATTTCCAATTTCTAATTTACTACTATCAATATCACAAACAACTCCTTGCATATCTTTTGTCATCTTATATGCTTTTACACTATCCTCTGATAAATCGGAAAAATTCTTTTTAAAAATACTTCGAACGTAACTAGTATGTCGAATTGGAAAACTAAATTTAAATAATATTGTTGTATAACCTTCCATGGCTGACATTAAAGAACGTTTCTTAATTCCTCCGGAATATCCACTCATATATGCTAATGCCGCACTTAAAGCTTCAATTGCTCCTTGGGAAGTTATTAATTCTTTAGCTGTCTCATGAAAATATGGTAATACGCTACTTTCAACTGATTCTAAATTCTTTACTGCACCATTTGCGGTTGCGGCAATAATATCTTGAGGTTGAGGTGGTCCAACCATATGAAATGTAATACCGGCATGTCGTTGTATATTTGATAATAAATATTCTTCTTGCGGTTTAAAGAATGTAACTGCTGTACCTAATCTTCCAGCTCTTGCTGTTCTACCTGCTCGATGAACATATGATTCAACATCTTTGGGTGGTTCACAATTAATTACTAGATCTGTAATAAATAAATAAAAAAATACAAATTATTTATATTTATTATATATATTCATATTTATATATATTTATTAATAAATTTAAGAATCACAAATAAACAAAATAAATATAATTAAACTTACCAACTTGTGGAATATCAATTCCTCGAGCTAGAACATCAGTACAAATGATACATTTAAATTTACCCTCTCTGAAACCTTTCATAGTAATTTCTCTTTGTGATTGAGCAATATCTCCGTGCAGTACTTGAGCATCTTGCTTCAACTTATCATTAAGTGCAAGTTCTAGAATAAATAAATATTTAAATAAATATTTAATATATCTAATTAATTGATTTCAATTTTTTAAACAATAATAATAATAAATGAATGAATAAATAACTAAATAAAAAAATAACGATAAAAAATTCATACCATTAGCATCATTTTTAGTATTACAAAAAATAACACAAGATCCCGAACTGCCATAACATGCTACGACATCCCCAATTATATCTTTTCGTGTGATCCATGCTGAACGAATTCCGTAATGACGAATATTTTCTAATAAATAAAATAAAAATAAGATTTAATTCATATTAAAATAAAATATATTCTTCATATCTAATAAATTAAATATATTTAAGAAAAATCCTTGTATTATATACCATTAGTCTTTGTTTCTTCTTTTCCTATTAAATCCACATTCACATAATCGGCTTTTAAATATTTCTTTACAGTTTTTCTAACCCAATCTGGAACTGTGGCCGAGAACAAAAGTGTTTGATAATCGACCCCTTTATCTTGTTGTTGCTCTTCTTTATGTTGTTTAACATTTTGTAAAACAGTTTCCATTGCTTCAGAAAATCCAATATCTAACATTTGATCCGCTTCGTCTAGTACTACAAATTTGACTTCACTTAATTTTAAATTTCCTCGATCAATGTGATCCAAAACTCGACCTGGTGTACCAACTAATATATCAATTCCTTCACGTAAACCTTGATTTTGTAAATCATAAGCCACCCCACCGTAAATACATAAAGTTTTTAAACTCGGTGCAATCGATTCAAATTCGGTGGAAATTTGTTTGGCTAAATCACGAGTGGGTGTCATTACTATTACTTTGGGAAGACGACCTCGTTTAAAACTACTAAATTTTTTATCTTGTTTATGTTTTAATAATATTTCGGTTATGGGAAGTGCAAATGCTAAAGTTTTTCCTGTCCCTGTCTAAAAAAAAAAAAAAACATTAAATATGAATATTTATATTAAAAATTATATGAACATATGTGAAGGAAAGAATTAAGAAATTTATTTTAATTTAATAAATCGATCAAAACAAAACATATGAAACAAGCGTATGAAAAAAAAAAAACATTAAATATGAATATTTATATTAAAAATTATATGAACATATGTGAAGGAAAGAATTAAGAAATTTATTTTAATTTAATAAATCGATCAAAACAAAACATATGAAACAAGCGTATGAAAAAAAAAAACATGTGAAACAAACCTTAGCTCTCGCCAAAACATCTTTTCCATCATAAATCAAATCAAAAGTGGAAGCTTGGATAGGAAATAATGAAAGTATACCGCGATTCTTCAATGCATCTAATGTTGATTGAGTAAGTCGATATGAAGTAAATTTTAAATTCTCGAGAATCTCGTCAGTCTCAATTACTTCAACTACTTCAACTTTTTTTTTTTTTGAATCAGTCATAATAACATCAGTATCGTTCTCATCCATTTCTAAAGAATTTTTTTCGGTTTTACGTCTCTTGGATTTCGTATCATTTCTATTATCACTGCTACTACTCTTTTCTGATCCTTCGATATCCAAATTTTGTTCTTCTTCACCGTCATCTTTTTTTCGCTTGGATTTTGTAGTAGTCGAATCCATTTTATCATTATCTTTTTTCTTCTTTTTACTCTTGGAATTACTCTTTTCGACAACTACTTTATTTTCGATTTTTGTATCTACGTCATCTTTCTTTTTATCTTTTTCTTTTGATTTTAATTTTTTGGAAGGCATCTTGTCAATTTTATTTGCGTCACTTTTCGAAAAAAAAATTAAAATCGAAACTTAAAAATTTTTTAGATTTATTTTATCAAAAAAAATTTTTTATAAATCACGTTACATAAATCGAAATTTGTGTCCGTTAGCACCCAAAACTTCTTTTTGTTGTTTTATTTAAGAAAAATATTAATCTGTGTAACTTTAGTTCGATGAATCACATAAACATAATCGCAAACCATTTTTTCATGCTAATTCAATACGAACAGTTGAAATTGAAATCCAGTAGATTTCTTTGAATTTAAAAACAGAAAACTTATACAAATGCCAGAAGTACCAATTAAAATAAGAGAGATTAGTTTTTGCTATTTTTTCCTATTATACGAATATATCTCTATATTCTGTGATTCAAATTTAGTTCTATAGCTCACTCGTTGAGACGAACATTCTGGTAGGTATTTCATCCTCTACATTTGTAAATTTTTTATGATCTATCTATACATTGCTCTGGGTCCCGAAAGATTGCGGGTAGTTTAGATGTTGGAACATCTAAACACATCAGAATGTGATTATAACTACCTCACAAGGGGACTTAATTTCAATATAGGTGGTCAAAGAACAATAAAAGCTCCAGATATTACATTTACTTTAAGTGAAACATATAATAAAAACAATGTATCAGTTTCCAAGGAGAACCTTTTTTTGTTGTAGAAGTTTAATGAAGTTGTTGAAGTACATTGTTGTTATATTCTTATTATTACTTTTATGTTGCAAATTTTGCCAGCCATTATTATACTCATGGTTATAATCATAGAAATCAGAGTCCAGTTTAATGTAATGAAATGAAATATTTGATAATAATCACAATTTTATAGAACACTGAAGTTGTGGACTGTGTTGTTATTATAATCTCAATTGTGATTATTGAACTTTTTATACTAATGTATATATTTGTGAACTTTAGACCTGGCCTCAAGATCAATGTCTTAATTTGTCATTATCTATTACTTAGTAAAAAATGTAGAGAATTTTATTATTACAGAACTTATTTTCTGTGTTTAGCTATACTCTGAGACCTACATAATCATAAATTTATCAATATTGTATTAGAATCAAAAATTTTTTTTCAATAGCGAAGTAGATCAATTATGTTGCGTACAAAATATTATTCTACGAAAAGTATTTTCATTTATCATTTAGATGAAATGGATTTAGACAATAATTCAATTTTATGAATTTTATGTCGCGTTAAACAGAATAAACATCAAACAGCGATCCAACTTTTGGTTATTTTGATCATATTCTTTATTATTATTTATTATTTATTATATTATATTTAATGTTAAACTAAATTAGAAATTTTTAATGCGAAAAATGATTCTGAAACAAAATGGTTATATAAAATAAAATAAAATAGACAATTCTTTTCAAAGTTCTCTCTTTAAAGAAAAAAAAATGATGCACTATTATTAAATTATTTAGAAGAATAGCTCCTCAAAGTCATTAAAATAGGTATCTATTTTTGATATTTAATTAAAGAATTTGTTTTAGATAACAATGTTAAAATTCATTCATGATTTTCTCCTAGAGAAAAGATTTGGATTGTTTTTTGCAGCGTAATAAAGTGAACATTAGTACATTAGATTAATTAAATCAACAATGCAGATCACATCATATTTTACGAACAAAAAAATTATAAATAGATAGGAATGAAAACTCTTGTAAAATATTAATTCATAATCATAACTCCTGCTGATATTTACAATAATAAAACCTGAAATCAAAAAATTAAATCAAACTCCATTATAAATAGAAAAAAAAAGTTTATTAATTGAACTATTTATTAAATAAATAAAATAACTAATAAATAATTAATAAAATAATTAATAAAATAGAGCCTTAGAAAAAATATAGACCAAGTAAACCAATTGGTGAAAAGAAATACCCGAAACAAGTATTTGATAAAAAGACTAGTAAAATATTTGTGATTATTAACATAAATATAAAAAAATTTTTTATATTTTAAATAAAAAGAACCAGAAAGAGCAAAAAAAGAATGAAAGAGCAAGAAGCAGCAATAAAAAAGTTGGAGAATTTTAGAGGAGGAAAAGAATATATAAAATAAAATATTTTCATTAACTTTCATTAACCCATTTTGTAATCCATTCCCCGGCTTTTTCTAAAACCCATTTAACTTTTTCCTCTGAATTATTTCCTTTACATCCATCTCCATTTTCCATCACTAATTTCTTTAATACTTTTGTTGCTTTCTCTAAGCAAATCTCACTTTCTTCTTTAAATTTGGGAAACAGCACAATCTCCAAATACTTTATGGCAATTGATGTCGTCCAAATTTCTTCTTTGATAAGTTTATTTTCTTCCTCTGCTTTAGGAATACTTTTTTTCAAATTACTATTAATTTTATCTCCACCATCATCAAAATACTTATAAAACTCTTTACTGGCTAAAAACTTTCCATCATATGATTGTAATCTCAAGAAGTTAAACAATATTTCTATATTCTCGCCACGCTTCACATTAAATGATGACATTTCATTTTCGTCATCATTTTCACTTTTGATGATCTCCGCTTCATTGTATTCATCTATCTTCATTTCACATGCCATTTCAGCCATATAGTTCACACCACCAAATCCACTACTAGATCGTCTAAGAGAAGCTTGTTTTTCTGACCCCCCCTTCGAACCAAATTGTGAAGAAAAAAAAGATAATATACTAGATTTTTTTTGGGTTTTTTCAGAAGTTGATCTCGACTTTTTTTTAAATATAAGATTAGTTGGATAGGTTGCAGATCTATTTACAGCAGTTGCAGATCTATTTACAACAGTTGCAGACTGCGGTTGCAAATAATACTGCGGTGCTACGCTCAAAGAATGCTGCAGTTCTGATTTTGGTGTAATTTTAGTCACGGATATTTGTAAATTCTCGCGTTCGTCAATTGCTAAAAAACTAAAACAAAGAAATAAATAATTGTTCATCCAAATTAAAAACTATACCAAAAAACTATTTTACTAACCTAGTATATCTTGATGCCAAACTGAATCTCTTGCCCAAATCTACAATCTGCTCCCGAACAATTCCTTGATCCAAATTGTTATCCTCGTTATTTTTCATAATTTGATGTAAATAAGAACTTCCTTCTTCGAAATCTTGTATCATTTTTCTTGCACCTAATGTGTGTATCTTTGATCCTTGCAAAGTTTCTGGATCAATTGGTACCTCTAAACGAATTGGCCCGTCTTCACAGGTGGCCTCAATAATTATATGTTTAGGCGGAGAAACCTCTTTGGATAGAAAACAATAAATTACAAATCTGACACCTGAGTAAAGAATGGGTATTTTGTACGGGGTAGAATAATATTTCAATGTTGATGTGATGGCGGCGTCACTGGATAATTTCTTGAAAAAGTTGAGGAAAGAAGAAGCTGATGGTTTGTCGTCACTATCTGTACTACTTTTATTATCTATCCACGTAATCTTATAATCTTTAACAGGAGGTTTAACAGCATTTTTCAACATTCCAATAATCTTTTTATCCATTCTTTCTTGGGTAGTCACAAATTGGGCGTATCCATTACCTGCTCGCGAAATAGATTCCACCAAATTATGCGAAACTGAATTACCAATTCCCAATGAAAACAATCGCAATTGATTATTTCTTTTGGATAAGGAATCAGAGATTAATTTAACAATTTGGTCGACATTATATACTTGTCCATCTGTTATTACAAATATCGCGGTGGGAAAATCCTTTTTCGAAGTCTGTAACACCCATTGCAATGCACTATAAATTTCAGTTCCACCGTAACTTGCATCCATGGATTTTGCATGATTCAATGCCTTTTTAAAAGTTTTTTCCGCGTAAGGTTCGCTTTTCGGAAATAAAGATGTAAATTTTGAACCAAAAGATACCACATTAAATATACAATCATCAGGTAATGAGCGAAGGATTAGTTCTAAAGCTTCCTTGGCTTTTTTGATGGGATCTCCTTCCATAGAACCAGAGCTATAATATATTAGGGAAGAAAGTTAATATTGCCGTTATTGCTTTAAAGTGTATATGTAAACATATAAATCTATATATATATATTGAATTACCGGTCAATTATAAATATTAGCTCAGTGGGTTTAGATTTAATAGAATCTAAGTGTGGTACCAAAGTTAACATCATACAATTCGTTTCAGTTCGCGGATTATATTCCAAGAACGCTCTGTAATTCAAAATTATAAATTCAAATGGATAAATGAATATTAATTAGTTCTAATAATAATATTATAATTATGATTACCTTGGTTGATCCAAATCTTTACTTTTAGCCACCAAGATAAAATCTTTTTCCAAATAGCTAACATCTTCTACCAATTTGATCTTTGCCACTTTATTATCTCCACCAATATTCAATTCAGTGGTAATCAAGTGTGAAGAAGATTCGATACTTGTAATCATCGATGTCATTCTACATGTAACTTCGACTGTTAGAGTAGTATTCAAGACGGGGGATGCATTATCAGGTACAAGCACTTTTCCACGATTAGATCCCGGATTTAAATGCGATCCATATGAGGACCCATATCTCGGAGCAATCGTTGTAGGTAATACGAATCTTATACGTTCATTCTCTGAATCATGTTTCAATTCTGAGACATAAGTTATTTTAATTACTACGGTTTGCTGAGGAGTGAGATTACCCACTGAACATTGAAAGACATCAGGTAGTTCTTCTTCTAATAAATAGGCGCCGTGACCACTCTGTCATAATATAAAGATTCTTGTTTCATTATAACATTACATAATTACATGATTTATATGATTGTAAAGAATACTCACCTCTACAGCATCTTGATATTTTTGGGCTGCTTCTTTTGCTTCATGAACAATGCCTTTAATTTTCCTATCACCATCAATTTCCGCTTCAAATTCATAAATGGCAGAATTCTCATATATTGGGAATTTATATAAAGCTTCAATGGTTTCAGAAGTAGTATTTTTGTAGGTTTGACAAATTTGGACTATTTTGTTTTTAGTCAAAGAAAGGATGGAGTTCAAAGATAATTAATATAGATGAATATATATATATTGAGACCCAAAATTTGGATTGTTACCTTCAGAGATCATATCAACAACTAATTTTCAATATCATCATTTAAAAAAAATAAATAAATAAAACAAAAAATCACAATAGTCATTTTAAAAATAATAAAGTTTTAAATATCAAATTCAGAATAAAAATATTTCTTGAAATGCTAAAAAAAAAATCATACTATTGGCCTTCACTGAAACATTTTGCAAAGCAAGTAATTGAGGTTCATTATTATCTAAAATATATATTAGACCGTAAATTTGCATTTTATTAATAACTAAAGAAAAAGGAATAAAATTTTATTCATTTCCGTGTTGTGAGAAAATTATCCACATTTTATAGGTTAATCATTTTGTGTTTCATTAAAAACAACAATGAACTTTAGTAAAAATTAATTTTAGGTTTTATTTCTAATTAAAATGGTTTGTTAATAGGAAGTATCGTATTTGTGGTTGAATAAATGGCATAACTAAATCCTTTAGAAATTTTCTTTGTTAAAGTTCTTTTTAAGAATTATTTTATAGATTTTTTGACTTATAACATGATGAAGCGAGAAAATTCTAATCGATAATACACCGCTCGCTTCGAAAGTAAACATTATCTTAAAACATGAAACACATAATTTTTTGGTAAAAAGCAAATGTAATAGACTTTTTACGATCATTAGATGACAAATATCTTTAAAAATTTTCAAATTATTAAATTATTAAATTAAATTTTTTCCAAATTCAATTTTTCAGTTCTTGGGAAAGTGAATTTTAATATTTAAAAAATCTACTGGACTTTTAACAAGAGATATCCAAATGACACATTTTCATGCCTATAATATTTGTTTTTACATACTATTTCAACAATTGATACTTTATATTAGTGAAATGCCAAATTCTATATAATATATATATAAATTTTTGCAGTCGACTCACGAACAAATTTTTGGTATTGTTCATAATAACAAATTATTTTTCTTTAATCTTTAATCTTTCATATGTCATGATGTCATTGAACAATGTTCTTGCTACATAACCTCGATCCAAATTCCGTTATTTATTGAAGTATATTATTATTAAAAGTATTCAGTATATTATAATTTCAATTAAGTTTTAATGTTTAAAAAGTAATATTCTAAAGATGTTAGTTGTGTTCGCCGTTTATATTGTTTTTTGGGACAATCTTCATCATTTCTCTTAATAATTCCTTGCTTGCATTTTCTTAAAAGGTTTTATGTTTTTTCGTTATTGCAAAATATAAGATTTGCATTGTTTTGTTAAAAATAGTAGAAGTTACATTGTATACTCAATTTGGAAAAAATAATTTTACAAATATTATGCATAATCGTGAAGCAATAAAGATCATGCCACAGATAACTTAGATAATGAATGGGACTTAATTTATGAAAAATATGTAATGCAGATAATTAATCATCGCGTACAGTATACCGAATGATATTAAGAGATGTCTTGCTTTAAAGAATTTATTGTCAATTTGATGAAGTAAATTTTCTCAAGAATTATTTATTATTTTTTTTTCAATAGCAATGCAGAAATTAATTAGAAAGACATTTATAAAAATTATATTCAAAAGAATAAATTTTAGATTTTGTAAAAAATATAAATAGATATTTCTCCTATTTATTTAATATCTTTAACGAAAAAAATAATACTTTTAATCATGTACAATCGCGTCGTAAAGTAACGCCCGATTTTATTAAAATAAAACTCAGATATTTACATATTATGTATATAAAGTTTTTTATTTTTATAACTAATACTTTGTTGGCCATCTAATGCTGTTTCAATTCTTTGTGACATTGTGTCCACAGCCTTCCTAAAAATTGATACATTAAATTTTTATCACTCTTCACTCAAAGCAGTCTTGAGCTCATCTACAGTTTTTGAAAATTGTTTTTTTGTTTCTGAATATTCTCCTTTAACAATTTCCAGACGTTTTATATGGGGTTAAGGTCAGGAGAATTTGCTACGTTTTAATTTTTTGTCTAACCCATTTTACGGTTTTTTTTGCAGTATTAATTGAAGAACACCAGTTTGGATGTTATTTTTAACCATACAAATCATTATATAACTTTCATACAGTCATAAAAAAATAAATGGATGAGAAAAACACAAAAAAAAAAGAAAAAGGGGGGAATCAGTTGTAAAAAACCGCGTTTTGCGACGCTATTTTACATATTAAGAATATTATTTTATTATTTACATAGTAAAATTAAAAAAATATATATAAGTAGAAGTTTTATTTTCATTGAAATTTGCTGTGAAATTTATAACAAAGTTCCCCATTAGGTCTATTCCTCCATCACTATTAGACAATCTAATAATTCGCACGGTTAAGACATCTATGCACATATCTTATTCATTACAACCCTGGACTTAAACACAGTAGTTTTCGGGTAATTAAACAAAGGACATTCATAGTAGGCCGTCCACCATACGTCAAGTCTGGTGGTAACTTTCGTAAACTGTGGCCACAATGTGCTCCAGTTCTTAACTATCTAATTATCCGAGTGGCATCATAACTTCAGATAAGTATAGCTCGGCATTACTTCATGAAATATTCACCTAATTTTCTTGAGAATTTCTAGTATTTGATTTGAAATGGTTTTTAAACTTGTGTTAAATTTTATGAAAAACGTGAGACCAATAAGTCAACGCGTATATACGAATGATGCGAAATAGAGATAGTAGAGGGTTGAAAAATTATGCTGTGTCAGGCGGTCAATGTGGGAATTAACATCAAGAAAGCAATTGTCCACATAATAAACATTTGATTTTAAAGGTATCCACATTTATTATAATAAATTTAATAAATTTAATAAATAATTTATATTGAAAAATTATCTTTAAAAGTACATGTGCACAGAATATGAATATTTCTAGATAATATAACTTAAATATTTTTAAACTATATACTACAATAATGTTATTTCCGATAATTACGACAGATTTATTATTTATAACAAAAATGAAATATCGACACAAAATCCCGAAGCATAAGATATAAGTATTAAATGTATAGCCATCTTTTACAATAAATATAAATAAATATCAAAATTAAATGCGATAATAATAGATTTTCATTCGTTACCATCTAATGTAATGAGTTGGACACTACGAAATTTAAAAGAAAAAAAAGATGTGAAATTGAATGTTGTTTAATGTAAATAGAATAGAATGATAAAATATATATATTTACCTCATATCCATTTGGATTAACATCCTATATATATCAGAATTAGATATCAAATTAGAAATTAATTATATATATATTAAATTATAGAAAAAGATTATTATAATTGATTTTTCCTTACCAAATATTTTTGATGATATTCTTCTGCATCATAAAATTCTCCTGCTTCCAATATTGCTGTAACAATTTTATCGTTTACATAAATTTTCTTTTCGTGATTTTTTACTTTCTCTTGAACTTTTTGTGTCACTTCTTCAGCAATTTTTCGGTGTTCTTCTGAATGATAAAATATAGCTGAACGATATTGTGAACCTTTATCAGGTCCTTGTTGATTTAATGTGGTAGCATCATGAATTTTGTAGAAAAACTCTACAAGGGTAGCGTATGATACTTTAGAAGGATCGAAAAGAATTTGACAGGCTTCAGCGTGATCGGTTGTACCTGAACAAACCTAAAGAAAAGAATTATTTTATTAATTGATTTTTATTAATTGATTTTTATTAATTGATTTTCAATTTATATTATTAATTTTACCTCTTTATATTTGGGATTTTCAACTTTTCCACCAATATATCCTACTTTAGTTTTAACATCAAAGTTTTTAAAATTTTTGGAAAATACATGTTCTACTCCCCTATTTTCATAATAAATTAATAAATTAAATAATTAACATTAAATATAAATGGTTTTGAAATTTAATTAATTTAATTCATTCATATATAAAATAATTTCTACCAGAAACAACCAGCAGCAAATGTAGCTTTTTCTAGAGCCATTCTTTTTATTTGTTTATGAAGAAATCGAAATCTTGGAAATAGTAATAATTTAGTAATTCGAATTAATTGTTATTCGAGAATTTTTCAAGGTGTCTTTATTTATATCAAAATTTAAAATCGAAATCTTGGAAATAGTTGTTAATGATTGTAATAATTGTAATAATTCGAATTAATTGTTCGAGAATTGTTCAAAGGTGTGTCTATTTATATTAAAATTTAATGATATTCCTACTCTAGTACAAACTTAGTAATTCCATTTAAAACCTCCAAAAATGTTGAATTATACGTTTTATCAATTTCCAAAATTAGATAATCATATCAGAAAAAAAAAATTGATGGGAAATGATCTACGTTCGTTTTGATTCAAGAAATAATTTAACTTATCTGTTATCATAATAGAAGATACTAGCAAAAAAAATGACCGAAGACATGAAATTTTTATTTTTAATTTACTAAATATATTATTTTCAATAAGGATTCTAGAAAAATGAGTTTAACAATAATAACAATAATGAAAGTAAAAGTGAACATATTTTTTTCAATCATTCAATTCTATATCCTAATCCATACTTTTGGGGTTCCAATAATTCATTTACAACACCTTCAATTATTTTCTTCAATTCTTTAATTACTTCTTCACGATCTGATCCTGATGACTCGAAATAATATTTGATTTTTGGTTCTGTGCCACTATTATAAGACCATGAATGAAACGAAATGAAATAAAATAAATGTAAGTAAATACGAAAAAAGAAATAATGAATGACAATAATAACAAAAAAAACCTAGTTCTTAAAGTTCCAATGCATCCATTTTCCAATCCAAAGGTTATCATATGAGAACTTTTTGATATTGGTAATGTTGCTTTTTTATCGGGTTTACTTGTATCATATCCAATTGTTAAATCTCGAATATATGTGACTTTATAACCACCAATATTTTCTGGATATGAAATTAGATATGGATAAAGATACTATGAAATTAAAAGAAGAAAAAATTTATTATATTTTTTATAATATTTATAATAAGAAATTAAATTAAATAATAAAAAAATTAAGATTTAAAAATACTCACATCTGGGTCAGAGGATTTAATCTGAAAAAAAATTATTATTAAATTATTATTATTATTATTATTATTATTATTATTATTATTATTATTATTATTATTATTATTATTATTGTTATTATTATTATTATTATTATTATTATTGTTATTATTGTTATTATTATTAATGTTATGAACTTACTGGATTGTCTCCAAATCTTATTTTATTAAATATCATATCGATTGTAACTGGAGAATTACAAATAAAATATGAATTGTCTGACACAAAGTATCCATATCTAAATCATACACAATAAAATTTAAATATAGTTAATATAATAATAATAATAATGATAATAATAATCATCTTACTTTTGATATAACTCTTCTAAATAATCTTTAATTCCTATTCCTCTCTTTTCCAATTGTACAACTAACTCTCCAAACAGAGCTAAAGCACTTATACCATCTTTATCTCTAACTACTTCTCCAATCATAAATCCAATTGCTTCTTCATAAGCAAATAATACTTTGTAACCTTCTTTTGATAATTTAATAGCTGCATTGCCTAACCATTTAAAACCTGTTAAAGTTTCTTCAAAATAAAAACCTTCTTTCTTTGCCATTGTTGATAGCATTTTGGATGAAACTGCTGTTGAAAGCATTGCCAATTTATCTTGTTATAAAATATTAATTAATATATAAATGATTAATATATAAAATAATTAATATATAAAATAATCAATTTATTCGATATATATTAAATATAAATAATGAATAAATAATAATATACCAATTGGTTCACCATTAGCTTTATAATATTCTAATATTACTGATGCCAATATAACTCCAATTTGATTACCAGTAAATATTACCCATTCATCACTTTTGATAAAT
The DNA here is from genome assembly GCA_003547095.1 of Diversispora epigaea. NCBI lineage: Eukaryota > Fungi > Glomeromycota > Glomeromycetes > Diversisporales > Diversisporaceae > Diversispora > Diversispora epigaea. Next base: position 73,587 of record PQFF01000093.1, on the reverse strand, counting down.
ATAAAAATTTTAATTATATGATGTAAAAATAATTTAAAATAATAATTTAAAAACTTACTTTTTTCCCTTTTCAGCAACTGCAAACCTATCAGCATCTGGATCATTTGCAAATATGATGTGTGCTCCAACTTCATTTGCTGTTTTTATAGATAGTGCCTATATAATATATATATATATATAATATATAAAATGTATAGAAAACATTAGTTCATACATTATAATATTAATAATAAATATAACATAATAAAATATTTTGACATACCAATGCTCCTATTTATATATATATTAAAATAAAAATTCAACAATTATTCAAACAATTAATTATTATTATTATCATAAAATTTTACCTTTTCCTTCTTCAGGATTAGGAAACACAACAGTTGGAAAATCAGGGTCGGGATTCATCTGTTCTTTTGTAACTATAAAATCATTCAATGAAAATACTTCAAATGCATTCTTAGCTACCGGATATCCTACGCCATGCATAGGTGTATATACTATTTTTATATTTGACTTGGCATTATCTTCCCTTTAAATTTTTTTTTTATTTAGAAAAAATTGAAATTAAATTCATTAAATTATATAATTATCCTTTTTTTTTTTTACAAACTTAAATTATTTTAAAAAAATTATTTTACCTATAATGGGACAATTCTTTAATTTCTTCAAAATAAGAATTTGAAATTTCTTTGGTCTTATCAATACAAAGTGAACTATTGTTTACTAGTTCAGAATCCCATATTCGAGGTTCAAGATTATTTGAAATTGCATCTGCTATCCCTTTGTCATGAGGTGGGATAATCTTTAAGATAATGCAGTATAAAAGATTTTTTAATTTATCAACAAATATTACTAAAAATTACTAAAAATTATTAAAATCATTAAAAAAAATAATTATTACATTATTACCTGACATGCATTTTCCCAATAACTTTTTTTTCAAAAATAATCACACAATTAAAATATTTCATACAATAAATAAAAATAATAAATAAATGAAATAAAATAAATAGCAACATAATTACACTTTATATCCATTATCTTGTTTAGGATTCTAAAAAAAAATTATTTTAAGAAAAAAATGAAATTGAAAATACCATACAGCATAAATTATTAAATTATTATAAATAATAACTTACATGTGAAGCAGTAATCATAATTCCACAAGCAGCCTTTAATTTCTTTACTCCATATGGCTAAAAAAAATATATATATATATATATTAATGAAAATTCCTAATATTTAAATTTCTTATAATATATGAAGCTATAACTTACCACTAATGGAGTATGAACTAATCCTCTATAATAATAAACTATAATTCCCTTGGATAAAAATACTGCTGCGCTTAATTTTGCAAACCTTTCAGAATTATATCTATGATCATGACCTATTACAACACCTCTGGTTGGTGAGGATGGTATTGCATCTAAAAGATACATGCAAAGACCCTAAATTGATGAATTGAAAGAGAAAATTGGTTATACATATTTCTGATATATAATAATAATGATAATTTAATAATAAAAAATTTATATATTGTACCTGTGAAGTTTGAATTACAGTTAGATCATTCATTCTTGAGAATCCAGCTTGCATACTTGATCTCAATCCTAATTAAAGAAATTAAAAAAAAAAACTAAAGTTAAATATGATTATATTTTTTTTAATAGGAAATTTAATTAGAAATTTTTAGAAAATACCTGCGGTACCAAACGAAATTCGATAACGGAGTCGTTTTTCTAATTCATCGACATTTCTCTCTGCATAAAGTTTTTCAATTTCACTTCGTGTTGAAGGATTCTATGTAAAAAAAAAATTATAATCGAAAATTAATAAAATAATTAATAAACATCATTGATTGAAAATTTATGAATAAAATATTTAGAGAAATTTATCAATATCATTCTTAAAACCTTATCTAAACGAAGCCATTCTTGAACAAGAGAATCAATCGATACTGATGCCATTTTAATTTAAAATTATTGAATGCAGGTCGATCCAATGATCAACTTTATATATAAATTATATAAACACGTGAGGGTTGTATTCATAAAAGTAAATTTCTTTATGAAGTAACCCACTTTTAAGGGAAGCATAATCGAAAAAAATAAATCGTTTTTTTTGAGAAATTAAAAGTATAAAATCATTTTTTTGATGATTGTGATTTACCTTGCTTCATGCTTCATATCAAAATTCACCATTACATCTCGGTTAAGCCGTAACTTTTCGTCAAGTCGACAGCAAAATAAATTCTTCAATGTCATAATGACGTAATTCTGATACACTATCTTAATGACAAAACACAACGATTTTCTTTTTACGGCTATGACTTACTTTTAGGGCTAATAATTCGGCACGTGCCGTAACCCGTATAGCAAAATTCGACATGTATAGCAAATATAACCAAGACTCTTTCAAAGTATCACGATATTCCTGTTGCTTTTCTACTGGCCAACGCCTCCATAAATAATAATAAGTGTAGGGCTTAAGTGGCGTATCTTCTGATTTGATCTTCTCTGACTCATGGCAATTTATGAAAAAAACAACTTATCATAACAAACGTTCGTGAATAATTAATTAATTAATTAATAACAGATAAAAAAATTTGGTTGGTAGTGATAATGATATTTATCAATTTTTTTATAGTTTTTATATTTTGGATAATTCTTATTTATAAAGTTTTTTTTTTGATTTTTAATAATTCACTATTTACAATCTTCATCTTCCTTCTCATCCACTATTTATAACCACATTAGATTTTTCTAAAACCAATCAACTACCATAACTATAATATAAAATAACGTATAATAATATATAATATAATTGATAATGATAATAATATTAAATAATAAATAATATAAAAATATAAAAATATAAAAATAAAATATAAAAATATAAAAATGATATAAAATTACAATATATATATATACATCCTTCGATCCCATTTGTAAATTCAGACAAAAAAATTAAATCATAATTGCCTAATGCCTAATGCCTAATGCACAATTATAATATACAATAAAAAACACATATATGTCGTGTGTAATAATAGAGAACAAGTTTTCGTGAGTCTGCACTTTTTTGTTTAATTTGGAATCATACAAAATTCTTTCAATCGCAGCCGATGCCTGTCGTATTGCTTTTTACTTTTTTGGATTCATCCAATTAAATTCCGAAGAACATGGTTACTCGTTATTCGGTTTATTACGTTCGAACTTAATTCGAACTTGAGAATATTGACACCGACGTCACTAATTTTTTTTCCTTTTTTTGGTTTTTTTTTTTTGAATTATTGCTATTGTTTCATGAAAACATGATCTTCTTTCTCTCATATCTTCATGAATTCTTATGAATTCTCAATAGCTCTTTTCGTCTCTATCTATAAATTTGTTTTTTATTTAAGCTACGAAGCGAAGCTTTAATACTATTAATTATCTTTTCCTCTCATTCGTTAATCTTTACTTTTTTTTCATTTCTTTTTTTTCATTTCTGTTTTCATTTCCTTTTTTACTAGTGATAAATTACTCTTTCAATTAGTGTTTCTTTTTAAAGGAAAGGAATATTGTAATAAAAGTTCTCGTATAAAAATGTTCGTCAAATATTTTCTCCAATTCTTCGTAATTCCGTCATGATCCTTTCTTCCTCAATTGACCACCATTGATCAATCCTGTTAGTCTCACCGAATATTTCAGATTCATTATCATCTGTTACTTCTCGAGTAATGTCCATTTTCATATTAGTTTCATCGGAAAAAGTCGATACCTCTTTTATGTTTAATAATAAATAATAATAATAAATAAGGAAGAAGAATAAATTGATTAACATAAATTAATGCCAACTTTTAAAGTGAAAACAACTAAAACAAGTCTACTTGAAACGCAAAAAATGCTAATATTTTTGCTAAAATTACTGCGTCCTATATGAACAAATGAAAAATGAAAAACAAATAATAAAAATAAAATTAAAAATTTACCAGCACTTTTTATTAGTTTCGGATTAACAGCTTTTTTTACTTTTCGTACGAATTTTGTGACGATTTTTCCGAGACCCATTTTTTAATAAAAATATTATTTGAAAAAGAAATAAAAAAAATGTATGGATAAAAACTTTTTTTAAAGAATTGTCTAGCAACGCAAAGAAAAAAGAGTAAAAGAATAAAAGAAAAAAAAAGATTGTAGCTAAAAGGTAACTGGCAAAGGTAATAGTAATAAAAAAACGATAATAAATAAAGAGAAGAAATGAAAAAAAAGTTTAACAATGGTTTAACGGTTGGCAATTTTAACGTATTTTACTGTTTTCAACTAGTACCTTTTTACCATATTCAGTTTTATTTACGCCGATTTGTTTGCTTGATATTTTTTTTTTTTTGTTCATATAAAATATAATTAAAATATATAAATTATATGAATGTTTTAATAATGTACCACCATTTTTATTAAATTAATTACGATATCACAATTCTTTAATGCATGGATTTTCTTGAAATAATATGAAATAATTATTAATCACAGGATCAATTATGTATAATGAACTTGTTGTACACTTTATTAATAATTACGCTTAATATATACTATTTAGACTTTGTGAATTTTAAAAGCAGGCCAATCAGATAAATTTTAATGCAAGTGATGCAGTGATTGCATAAAAATGTTTATCGAATGTAATCTGTATAAACTCAATTAATTCCTTTAATTATCGAAACAATTAAAGTATTATAATATTATAATGCAAAAAATCTTTACGCCGTCGATATTTAACGTATTTATCGAGGTGTAAATCACATACTTTTTTTGTTTGTCCTGTGATGATCAATACGTCTTGCATTTTACAATTTTTTTTTAGAAAAAAAAATAATGGTAAGGCTAATATATCAGATTTATATCTCATCATAATATGTACATTTCTTTGCGCTTTCATGTGTATACGCACTATTATGGTTCATATACTATTCTACTTTGTTACACTACACTATTTACAATAAATGCGCGAATAAAAATCAAATAAATCACGTGTAAAGTTCGAAATGTATTATTTATTTACCGGGAATCTGTTTTGTTTCGATTGATGCACGTTCAAAATTTGTACTCCTTTCAATTTTATTTCCTCATATATTTATGACATTGACATTTCAAAAATTATAGAATTACGTATAACTCATTTTAATAAATAAATAAAAAAAAAATAACGATAAAATAGAAAGCATTATTAATCTTGATCATGCTCCAACATACTTATTTCTCGTTTTTTTTTTTTTTNTTTTTTGTTTGTCCTGTGATGATCAATACGTCTTGCATTTTACAATTTTTTTTTAGAAAAAAAAATAATGGTAAGGCTAATATATCAGATTTATATCTCATCATAATATGTACATTTCTTTGCGCTTTCATGTGTATACGCACTATTATGGTTCATATACTATTCTACTTTGTTACACTACACTATTTACAATAAATGCGCGAATAAAAATCAAATAAATCACGTGTAAAGTTCGAAATGTATTATTTATTTACCGGGAATCTGTTTTGTTTCGATTGATGCACGTTCAAAATTTGTACTCCTTTCAATTTTATTTCCTCATATATTTATGACATTGACATTTCAAAAATTATAGAATTACGTATAACTCATTTTAATAAATAAATAAAAAAAAAATAACGATAAAATAGAAAGCATTATTAATCTTGATCATGCTCCAACATACTTATTTCTCGTTTTTTTTTTTTTTCTTCAAATAAAAATGAATAATTTTAAGAACATTTAAATAAAATAAATGAAAATAAATGAAAAACGAATAAATAATAATTCTTTTCTTTTAACGATTATATCAATAATTTCGCAAAAATAAACAATTATTTTCTTTCTGAATTTTCTTTTTTTAGGTTAATTGTTTCTGCTATCGTGTGTACAGTACAGCGTAAACGTGAGCTACCATTTTCGCAGCGCGATAATGATGACAATATTTTTGACAATACAGTGTCAAAGCATTGTTTAATATTGTTCCAATTATGTTCCTATTTTCAGCCCCAATTAGATAAATTCAAAAAACAATATGTATAAATTGGAAAAAAAAAAACGACATTGCTAAGTTGCATATTATAAGCCGGAAGTAAAAAAAAAATTTTATCTAAACTTTAATTTTTTTTTTTCCCTCGAACCGCCTCTCTCTACTATTTTCTGTTAATCGCATTCTTTAAATGCCTAATAAATATTCATTCAAACATGTTTATCGTATTGAGATTCCGTTTTTTTTTAAAAAAAAAAGTTTTTAAGGTTTTTTTTTAAGTTTATCCATCTCTTTAATTATCTTTCTTGTTATTACACGTTTACGCCATCAACTTTTTTTTTTTCTTTAAGCAAATAAAATTATTGGAAAAAAATCAAAATATAATTTTTAAAAAGTTCATTCTCTTTCTTTACGATCAGTTAAACAAAAACCTTAAAAAAAAAAAAAAAACTGTAAAACTTTAAATTAAGCTGATTATTGAACGTCATTCTCAAAAAAGGTTTATAGTTTATAGTCATACATTTTTATTTTTTTTAGAGTCAGAATTTGGTTTAGTTACATTGGCGGGAAATATTACAAAAAAAATAAATATAAAGAGTAGAAAAAGTAAAATTAGAAACAATGATGAATATAGATAATAAATATAAATATAGATATAATAAAAATAACTTACATTTTTTTACATTTTTTTACATTACTTTATTTGCATCCCTTTTTCACATTTATTTTTTTTCTCACTTGATTATTTTCACATTTATCTGCCCAAAATACTTAATAATTCTCCTTGATATTTTCCCGTTTCTTGTATGATAAAAGGTAAATCTGGTAAATCTCCAATCTTTATCAAATAAAGTATACGGATGGTCATACAGTTTTTTTTTAGTTGTCACTGGGAAATTATAATGCTTAAAAGTTGATTTTTTTTTCTTTTTAATACCGACAGGAGCCTGGCCCAACCACCTTTATTATAATTGAAAAAACACAGGACACCTATTTAACAAGCAGAAAAGTTTAGCTAAAACTAAGATAAATCTTAGTCTACTGCACGGCCCTTCGATGCCAGATATACTCCGAACCTAACCTAGTTACCAACACAACCTGTAAAGAACTTAATATATATCTCACTTTCCTACATTCTTTACTAATATAGAGAAAAATGGATCAAAAGAACCAAAAATTCGTGAACGAAAAACTGTTCTACCCACATAATAAATTGGTCATTAACCTTGTGCATATTTTAACCAAATCAAAGAAACATTAAATAATGAGAAAAAAACTATAAAACTTGATGGGAAATCTTTTAAATAAAATAATGTTTCAAAATATATTTAAATGCATGAAAAATAAATAAAAAGATAGCAAATGCATGAAAAATAAATAATAAAGATAACTAAAAAGGGAACTAAATTTAAGAAATCTATACTACGTTAATTAAAAGGGATTGGCGTTTCTGGATTTGGTAAAATGACACATATGTTCAACACCAGTTTTAAAAAATCATAAATTACGGCATTACATAAAAAAATCAATCCATTCTAATGCATTTTTAAAAATGGTAATTCCGTTTAAAAATGGTAACTCCGTTTAAAATTAATATTTTAATATTGATAATAAAATTTGAAATATCTATTCTTTTTTTTTAAAAAAAACAAAAATGATGAGAACTAATTTTGTACATTATACTTTTTGGGTACTATTAACTTTTGTTTTTACGTTCTCGATAAGAAACTACTACAAAAGTGAGCTCTCAATTTTTATTCTCGATGTACAACAAATTTAAACAACGAATTATTTAAACTTAACATTTCTAATCTATATTTTTAAATTTCCCTCTTTAAAAAAGAAGATAATGCAGACAGATATCATTGTAATAGTTTATTAGAAGACGGATGGTGGTTAGATGATACTTCTTTACATAAAAACTGGCAACCAAAAGGTTGTATGATGCATAAATATCAATTAAAAGACATTCAAACCTGTCTCTCAAAACGACGAGTTTTATTTATCGGTGATTCTTTGATTAGAAAACTCTTTTACACTTTAGCAAAAAAAATAAATCCCAATGTTAAAACAATCAATGATGCTCATTCAAATTTACACTTTCCTATGAACGAAAACATAACACTTGATTTCATTTGGGATCCTTATTTGAATTCAACAGAAACTGATAATATTTTATTTGGTCGACAATCTTATTCAAATTCAATAAAACCTAGTATATTGCTTCTTGGAACAGGATTATGGTATTTACGATATCCTGATTCAGGAGGATACGATAGTTGGCAAGAAAAAATTGATACAATAATAGAATTAGAAAATATATCGGATTCTATGTTTTTATCTCCAGTTGAAAATTTAATTTATGAAAAATTGAGTCAAGTTAGAGCCAATACCATGCATCGAGAAGATATTGACATGATGAATGATTATCTTGCTTTTAAGAGTCAGGAAATTTTAGAATCAAGAAATGATTTCAGGATACAAGATAATTTTAATATTCCTTTTGTTTTTAACAAAATCCTTGAAGGTATTCCCAATGCAACAGAAGATGGACTACATTTTAATGACGAATTATTAAACGTTCATATGGACATTTTACTAAATTTTAGATGTAATAATATCATTCCAAAAAAGATTCCTTTTCGCAATACATGTTGTTTTAAATATCCAGAAGGTAATTGGGTACAAATTTTGATAATAACATTCTTTGTAATTTATTTACCAATTATAATTTATTATAGAACTTATGGTAAGTTTTACATATTTGATATATTTTAAATATAAATTTTTATTATTTAATTAACAATATTCTAATATATTTTTTTATATATTTTTTTATATATTTTTTTATATATTCTTTTATATATTCTTTTATATATTCTTTTTAAAGAATCTAAAACTTCAGAATTTATGGAAAAGATAGTTCCACAAAAATCTACATTATTTTCACTTTCAATTTTAGGTCTCTCCATTGTTTATATGTATTGGTCAGATCGAACAATTTTATTTTCAAAATCCCAAAAACAATTTAATTCCTTTTCATTTACTTTTCTCAACCTTTTATATTTCATTTTTGGTTTATTCACAATTAAAACCAATGAAAAAGATCAACCTTTCTTAAATCGAGATCAAACAGATGAATGGAAAGGCTGGATGCAACTTTCAGTATTGGTATATCATTATTTTGGAGCGTCAAGTATTCATGGCATATATAATCCTATCCGTATATTAGTTGCTTCATATCTTTTCATGACCGGTTATGGACATTTCATTTATTTCTATAAGAAAGCGGATTACGGATTTAAGCGAATGGCTACGGTTTTAATTCGATTGAATTTATTGACACTTATTTTGACTTATCTCATGAATACGAATTATCTTTATTATTACTTTTCACCACTAACGACTTTCTGGTTTATTATAATATACCTAACGATGTACATAAAATCAAACAAAAATAAGTCCACGTGGTTTCTCCTTACAAAAATATTTATCTCATCTATAACATCTAGTTTTATTATATTAACACCTGGTTTATTAGAAAAAGCATTTGAAATTCTAAATATTATTTTCAATATCACTTGGTCAGCACATGAATGGAGGTTTAGAGTAAGATTAGATTTATATATAGTATTCGTTGGGATGATTGTAGGATTTGTCACTATCAAATTTCAAGAATATCGGATTTCAGAGAAAAAATATTTTTCAACTTTAAAACGTAATTCCATTATTCTTTCTATCCTTACTTTAGTTTGGTATTTCTGGTTTGAATTATCAAGATCCAGTAAATTTGAATATAATGAATATCATCCATATATTTCCTTCTTACCTATAATAAGTTTCATAATTCTTCGAAATTCTACTCAATATTTAAGAAACAAAACTAGTGGATTATTTATATTTTTTGGACATTGTTCACTAGAAACTTTTATTGCACAATTTCATATGTGGCTCGCAGCTGACACTAAAGGATTACTCGTTGTTACACCCCCAGAAATGTTTTGGACAAATTTTGTAATTACTACTTTTATCTTCATTTATGTTAGTCATTGGTTAGCCAAAGCAACTGGAGAATTGACGGAATGGATTTGTGGTAAAAGTAGAATTATAAACGGAAAAGGTGGTGACATTTCAAGAATTATTTCATATCATAAAATCAATGATAATGATAGTGATAGTGATGTGGTAATGATATTTGATGAAAAAGAAGAGTTAAGTAATGAAAACCAAATGAAAAGTTTGGTGGTGGTTATAAAAGAGGAAGTAATGAATTTATTAGAAAATTTAAAATTTAAAATTTTAATTATAATGTGCCTGATGTGGTTGTTTAATTTATTATATCCGTAATTTTTTTAGAAATTTATTGTAAACGATTAAAGGTAATAATAAATATCTTACTTGTCTACATTTAAAACATCATCTCTGCAGTATTCACTCAGTAGTTACCAAGATTTTTCTTTTTAAAAGAATTAGTATCTACAATCACATTATTATTTTCGAATTTTCTTGAATTAAATGATCGATTTCATTATTTCTGGCGGTTTATAATCTATGATGTTTTATTCTTCACTTTTCCATAATAATTGTATCCCATGTTAAAATGAAATTCACCAAAAACAAACTAATATTTATGTGGACTCGTCAACAATCTCTAAATCCAACGGTTTTTTGAAAATCAATCCCAAAACCCTCATTTTTTTTATAAATAAATAGTTATTCGAAGAAGAATAGAAATCCTCCTCCTGAATTTAACCATATAAAGTATATTTAAAGTAAATATCTAAATATAATATAAGCCTCATCGATAAGAACATTCAAAAGCTTCAAGAAAAATTCTCAACTGAAATATTTATAATAAATAATAAATTTATTCATTACAATAAACCTTCCAAAATTAGAAATTAGATTAAAGCCACCCACTTTAAAAGTTTATTTTTGATAATTAGATCGTTATGTTATGTTAATGGCTTATCCATCAAAAAACATAAGCCGTGTCATTAATCGCGAGAGCATAGCCCAACCGATGTCAATACCTGTTTTTAAGCCTTCCTTTTTTTTTTATTATTATTCATGAATAATAACAAAGAAATGTTGATAAAAATAATAATTTCATAATTAAAATTTGTCAAAGAAGGAAATTATCTCGCCTCAAATTTTTTATTTTGTAAAGATCTATAGATATATATATTTTTTTCGCTCAACTAAGCCTCCAAACAAAACAAATCTAATATACCCCGCATTTATCATTTATTTTTTCATTTATTTCTCATTTATCATAGTGGCTTTTACACTCATTTATATATAAAAACCATTGAATAAACCATCAGATCAGTTTTCCTTTCAATTATTTTTTTAAATTTCCTTTTCTAATTAATAATCGATAAAAAGAAGGTACCAAGCTCCAAGCGCTTCGTGCAATTCGCACAATTCGTACGAAAAAATATACACACATAATCAAAAAAAAAATATATATATAAATAATTTGATCAATTAGTGTAGGCCTCAAATTCCATTCCCATTAGATAGTTAAATTGACCTTTAATAAACAGAAACAACATAAATAAATAAACCTTGTGGGGCAGGAAGGGCTCACGCAATGGTCGCGAGGAATGTGAGAGCCGCCAAGACGAAGCTTGCGAATTAAATTATTTTATTATTTTTTTTTGTTTTTGAGGGTGTATGATCATCTTTCTGATCTTTAATTGGACTGGTTCAATTTAATAAGCTGACCTTCTTTTTTTCGGTATGCGTAAAAATTTTTATGAATTTATTTTTCGAGAAATTAAATCTTCAAATTTATTAAAAATTTATTCTACAAGTTAGTGTAAATATATACTTGGCACACATCCCCATTATTGTAAGTTGGGTAATTTTATTACATTTTTTCAATTTTATTTATTTTCTATATTCTAACAAAATTTTCGAATTCTTTCCATATTGACTACTTAAATTTCTATTTTAGAAATGTATACATTCACATTCCTCTCGCTCACTACTTTTTCTCATTTGCACTTCATTTCATATCTCATATCTTCGTTTATTGGTCACATTATTGCGCGCATAATCTGATTTACATTAAATCTAACAAAATGATTTAATTAATTTTTTAATACCAAAAAAAAAAAAAAAATTAAAAAATATATATATATATTGAATTTGTTGATACACTTATCTTCTTTTACACGCATATATTCGAGAAAAATTTTCAATAAATTCCCTTGTTTATATTCTTATATTCTTATGAGTATTTTGAATAAAAATTTTTTTTTATTGTAATATTTTTTATTAGTGGGAATTTATTTTTATTTTTAAAAATTTTTTTTTTTTGCGTGTATAATNTTTTTATGAATTTATTTTTCGAGAAATTAAATCTTCAAATTTATTAAAAATTTATTCTACAAGTTAGTGTAAATATATACTTGGCACACATCCCCATTATTGTAAGTTGGGTAATTTTATTACATTTTTTCAATTTTATTTATTTTCTATATTCTAACAAAATTTTCGAATTCTTTCCATATTGACTACTTAAATTTCTATTTTAGAAATGTATACATTCACATTCCTCTCGCTCACTACTTTTTCTCATTTGCACTTCATTTCATATCTCATATCTTCGTTTATTGGTCACATTATTGCGCGCATAATCTGATTTACATTAAATCTAACAAAATGATTTAATTAATTTTTTAATACCAAAAAAAAAAAAAAAATTAAAAAATATATATATATATTGAATTTGTTGATACACTTATCTTCTTTTACACGCATATATTCGAGAAAAATTTTCAATAAATTCCCTTGTTTATATTCTTATATTCTTATGAGTATTTTGAATAAAAATTTTTTTTTATTGTAATATTTTTTATTAGTGGGAATTTATTTTTATTTTTAAAAATTTTTTTTTTTTGCGTGTATAATTTATTAAATTTTATTATAATTGTTTTTAGTGATTAACTCATTCAAATTTAAAAATTTTCCTTTGATTATTCTTTATGTAAATAATAGCTAAATAAAAAAAATAAATGCATTTTTCAGTGTTCATCTCAAATTAAACAAATTCGATCTTTGTATTTATGACATGTTACACATTTAAATATGGAAATTTGCAAAATGAAATTATCCTTTGGAATCTAAGACCGAAAGAGTCCAATACATTTAATTATCTTGGAATCAAAGACATCTAAGAGGTCAATAAGTTCATTTTATTAATGATTAAAATGAAGATTTGAAAATTTTATAAATATTCGTAAGGTTGATATCAGAAATAATTTATGATGATACAATCCACAGTTAATGCAAAATATTGTAAAGATACACTTGAAAAGAATATATTTTATAAATCATCTTTTTTTCTTTTCAACCCGTTTTTTTTTTGATTCGGTTCAAGAAAAAAATTAAACAAGAATTTGTGTAACGCAACAGTGCTTAAATATTCGTTTTAAAGTTCCAAAACAAAGTTGATAAATAAAAAAGCAGATGATGACCTTGTGGGAAGTATTGCCGTTGGACAAAAATTACTTTTTTTAAAACGTAGATAACACAAAATTTTATTATAAAAACCTGCTTTGAGTCATTAATTAAAGTTGTTGAGAATCGATATTCACATATACATATACAGAATTTAAATGCACAGTCATAAGCTAGCTAGTTAAAGGTACGGAAGTCGCGGACCTTGGACAGTCAAAAAAAGCTCTTGGACATGTAAAATGTACAACCCCGTTTTGTGGGTTTTACATATAACAGAAAAGAACAGAATTATTTTCTGGAATAAACGCGTGAACAAAGAAATTAAAGAAATCGTTTCTTAACATTAACATTAACAATGCAATGCACACTTTTATCAATAATTTTCATAAAATTTCGTGACGATAAAATTACATTTTGGCGTGCATTTAGTTTCAACCATTTATTCTATTTTTGGCTTCAATTTATTATTAAAATGAATGAACGATTGCGTAATTGGTTTTTGTTATGTAGGAAACATAATCTTCGTACCTACATGAATAAATAACGAAACATTTAAATAAACTTTCACCCTTTGTTAGAATATACAGGGAAACAATAAGAACAAACTATTCCTTTTTAATTAAATTTAGTACGACTAATAATGCATTAATACTACAAAATGCCCTTGTTAATATTATTAGAAGGGAGAGAACCCTTTTTTTGGAATTCGGTTCTCAAGTACAGGCATTTGGAACATGACAGAAAATGATTCGTTCCACGAGACATTTTAATTAGACTAAGATTAGAAGGTTAAATAAAAAATATTAGAATATAAATATAATTAAATATTAGAATATAAATACAATTAAATATTAGAATATAAATACAATTAAATTTATCTTCCCCAAAAAATTTGACGAATTTGATAATTTTCAACTCAATTAAAACGTCAACTTTATTCCTATTCCCATCTACTAAAGTTATATCAACTTTATCCGAAATGGCCACTGTCTCGCGAACACCTTATCATAATAACTTATTTGAAATCGATAATTCTTTAAAAAAACTCTTGAATGGATTCAAAAAAGTCAAAAATCAAAAAATCAAAAATAATCTTCGAGTTTCTGTTGAAACTGGTCTAGTTCTTTTAGAAGATATCAAAGAAATCGCGAAAACTTCTTATACTTCTACTCCTTTAAATAACTCAATTGAAAAATACTTAGGTATTATTAACAACATTGAAAAATATTTCGAAAATTTAAATGAAGAAATTTCGGAAAATTTGGATTCAAACTTGCAAGTATTTTGGAATCAATTGAATTCGTGTACAAAGGATTTACAAGAAGAAATCAATTCCAATGATGACAATAATGCCAATAATGCCAATCAAAACTATAATATAGAATGCATTAATAATAATGAAGTTGATACAGTAAATAATGGCAGTTCTCGAAAAAAAGCTTGGAATTCAAATATTAAAAGCAAGATCAAAGTCTTTGCGAGATTTATAATGTTGGGTAACAAGGAATATGAAATCGAAGGAATTAACCTAAAAGATTGCATAGATGTAAGGAAACGTATTGTAAAAAAGATTCCTTATAAAGGAAAATTTGTTGCAATAAAAGAATTTGGATTGCGTAAACATAATGGGACTGAAGAAAAGGAATATATCAATGAAATTAAATATGCTAAAGAGATTGGGCGAGGATGTGAAAACATACTTCCCTTGTAAGTTTATGTAAATTTTTATAATTTAATATTAAATTTATTTTCAAGAATAAAATGAACTAATTTCTTTTTTAATTTTTTTTTTATAATGATTTATAGTTATGGCTATAGTCTTCAAAAACAAACTTATTCCATCTATTCTGTTACTCTCTGGGCAGAATATAATCTCCAAGAATATCTTAGTGATCCAAAAATTTTGAATTGGAATACTAAAATTTCAATTGCTCATGGAATCGCCAACGGATTAAGACACGTTCATAAACAAGGAAAATTCCATTATAACGTCACAAGGTATAATATTTTTAAATATTATTTAAAAAAAATATATTAAATTCATTAAATTCTAATGAATTTACTATTATTACTATTATTACCAGTAAAAATATTTTGTTGACAAGTAAACTTGTCCCAATGTTATACAATTTTTGTATTAATAAAGAAGATCCTTACATTTTGGGTTCGGCAGAATTTTCTCCAAAAAGCGGGTAATTATATATATATATAATTTTATTTCGTAAAATGTAAAGAAATAATTAAACAAATAAGAATTCTTTCTTTTTATTCTTTTACTCTATAGATGGACTGCACCGGAAAGATTTGATGATAATGATATCAACGAGTATCATGCTTCCAGTGATGTCTACAGTTTCGCCATAGTTCTTTGGGAAATTGCTCATCAAAAATTACCATTTAAACAAAAAATGTTTCCAGCTGATATTCGAAAAAAAGTTCTTGATAAAGAACGTCCAGAACCTCGATCATCGAATGAAATTCCCGTAAGATATCAAGATCTTATTGAAAGAGGGTGGGATCAAAATCCTGAGAATCGACCTTCTATGGAAAAAATGTTTGAAGAACTTGATGACTTATTGAACTCATATCTTAATGCATCATCAAATCAGAAAGATAATATTACAGCAAACAAAAATGAAAATCGCATTCGCATTACTATCAATACTCCCAATACTCCCCGTACTCCCAATACTCCCAACACTCCCAATAGGAGTAATACTTTCGATAGTTACTTCCCAACTTTATCTCCTGAACTTCAAAATTCCTATAAAACATTCTTTAGTAACTTTATTCATTCTAAAAAATCACTTCCGAATTTAGCCATTGAATATCATAAGAAACAACAATATTCTAAGTCATGGGGAATAATTAAGAATTATTTAAATGTAAACAAAAATGATGCAAGAACTAATTTTTTAGTGGGATATTATTATCTCAAAGGATATAACAATGATAATGAACCGAAAAATCCGGATTATGAAGAAAGCTTGAAATATTTATATCAAGCAGCTATTGAAGAATATTCAGATGCTCAATATTGGTATGCCAGAGTTATTCTATTTCATCGGAAAGGATCATCAATTCAAATGAAAGATCAAGCTATGAAATTTTTGAGAGATGCGTGTTCGCAGAAACATAGTGATGCTAATTATCTTTATGAAAAACTTTTAAATCATATCGTGAATGTTGGTCTTACTGATGAGATATAGAATTAACCAAAAATTTAAAACTAAAAAATTCTTAAATCATATTAAAAATTTAAAACTAATATCGATGGTTTTTGCTTTTTTTTTAAAAAAAAAAAAAAATACATTCCTTTAGTAAGAATTTGTAATTAACTTAGAAAAATATTAATTTATATTTATAATTATATTTATTCTATTTTTTATTTGTTTTCGAGAAAAACAATTCATGTACATTATTATATTATTATTTATGTTTGGTCAGAATTATGGCGTTGATCTTCATTATTTTAATTTTAAATTATTTGTATTANGAAAAATCCGGATTATGAAGAAAGCTTGAAATATTTATATCAAGCAGCTATTGAAGAATATTCAGATGCTCAATATTGGTATGCCAGAGTTATTCTATTTCATCGGAAAGGATCATCAATTCAAATGAAAGATCAAGCTATGAAATTTTTGAGAGATGCGTGTTCGCAGAAACATAGTGATGCTAATTATCTTTATGAAAAACTTTTAAATCATATCGTGAATGTTGGTCTTACTGATGAGATATAGAATTAACCAAAAATTTAAAACTAAAAAATTCTTAAATCATATTAAAAATTTAAAACTAATATCGATGGTTTTTGCTTTTTTTTTAAAAAAAAAAAAAAATACATTCCTTTAGTAAGAATTTGTAATTAACTTAGAAAAATATTAATTTATATTTATAATTATATTTATTCTATTTTTTATTTGTTTTCGAGAAAAACAATTCATGTACATTATTATATTATTATTTATGTTTGGTCAGAATTATGGCGTTGATCTTCATTATTTTAATTTTAAATTATTTGTATTAATCGTCTAGCTTTCTTAGGACAAAGAGTATGACTCTTTCGAGGGAAACTAATATGTAAATTTATCATACAGTAATTAAAACTTTAAGTAATAAACATTTCCTGTGACAGTATCATAATTGTTTGTTTCAGCAATTCTAATATATACATATATAATATCCACCTATATTGAATATTCAAAAACAAGGAATAGGAAAACATTTCATACTTTATTCGAACCATTTTTTTTATTATTGAAAATAATGAGTATTACTGAATTACCGTACTAATGTGGGATTACATAATTCTATAGCTTTTGCTTCTAATTTTTCAATAATTTCAAAATGAGATTTAGTCCAATTTTCTAAATTTTTTTTTGCTTCTTGTAAATATATCTCTCGAGGTGATATTTTGATTTCGGTTTCATCACAAGTAGAAAGAATAAATACAGAATGTCGTGGATCGTATACGCGATAATGTAAATTGATGAAAGCGAGAATATTCTTGGGCTATTTTTTAACAGTAAATAAATATTAATATATTAATAAATAAATAAATAAATAATAATAATATCAAGATTAATTTTACCTTAAGTAATTCGTTCATACAAATTGAAAATGGATTTTTAATTTCGATTTGTACTATTTGTCCACTGCTATCCGTGACAATCACGTTTTTTATTTGAATAGGTTTGTTGTATCGTTGTCCTCTGGTAATAAGTTCTCCTTCAACTAATCATAATATTAGATAATTAAATATCTTTTTTGCCCAAATTAATGAACCCATAATGAACTAATGATGAACTAATAATGAACTAATAATGAACTAATAATAAACTAATAATCAACTAATAAACTCAAAATTATGTGGAAACTACATACCCAAAGTTATTCCTACCATGTCAACTTCTTCATTACATTTTTTATCCCAAAGATCATCACAAAGAGTGACTTTTCTTGGAACATAAAGTTTTTTATACGTATCAATTGATATTTCTTTCCATAAAGTCGAATGTCCAACTGAATTCAATCGTATGGGTAGACTTTGATTGGTTGCTGTTGATAATGAGTGTATCTGATAAATACAGAAAAGTGTTAGTAAAATCAATCGTCAAATCGCGATACATTTTTCTAATTACCTGGTAACGTTGTCCTTCTCGTAGAGAATCAATTAAATGTTCCTCAGGATTCCATATTGTAATAATAGCTTCTTTTTCATTGTCACAGGGATCATTGGAATAGGAATGATAATCAAATACACGAATTTTAAAAAATGGGACAACATCTCGAGTACCATCTAACGTCTTATGAAATATTAATTTGTCATAATTCCACTAAAAATCTCTAAAATTCAATTAATTATTTTATAATACATACCTCTAATTGTTCTGAGATCCATTGATTCATTTTTGATGCCTTTTTCTGTTCTTTTCTTTGCATGTAATCATGTAATCTTTCGATTTGTTTCGAATTCATATTTTGAGAGAATTCAAAGGCTTCTGCATTATTATGAAGTAGTCTATAAAGCTCTTCACCGGAAGTAATACTTTGAAATTCTATAATGTATTTTTTTTTTTGAGAAATAATGATGTCTAACTTCTATGGCATTTAAAAAATAATATTTTGATATAAAAAGACAATTGCCTTGTAATGATAAAGATTTCAAATTTAATTTTTTTAAATTATCACCGTCACCATCAACAACTACAAAATCACCATCAACAGTGTCACCTTCGCCAGCATCAACATCAACGTGACCGTCGGCATCACTCGATTCTTTGAAATTGTTTATTGATGACTGAATTAATTCGTTGACTCTTTTCTAAGACAGATTTCTATTTAATAATCGTATTTGCCATTATTTAATATAACATCATTGCAAACTTCACTTACTTCTTGTTCTTTCCTTTCATTTTCTTCGTTCTTTACATTACGCACAATCACGGTACCATCTTTCATAGTTTCGCGAAAAAACAATGGATATTTTCGTTGTATTATTATATCGATTGCGTGAACAAATCCACCATCAGGTGAAAGACTCCGTAATAACGCATATGGATGAAACTTTCTGATCCCTAACTTAGCATCCCAATTAGCAAGTTTTGTCGAATTTGCTGAAAGTTNTCAAAGTCTTCTGCATTATTATGAAGTAGTCTATAAAGCTCTTCACCGGAAGTAATACTTTGAAATTCTATAATGTATTTTTTTTTTTGAGAAATAATGATGTCTAACTTCTATGGCATTTAAAAAATAATATTTTGATATAAAAAGACAATTGCCTTGTAATGATAAAGATTTCAAATTTAATTTTTTTAAATTATCACCGTCACCATCAACAACTACAAAATCACCATCAACAGTGTCACCTTCGCCAGCATCAACATCAACGTGACCGTCGGCATCACTCGATTCTTTGAAATTGTTTATTGATGACTGAATTAATTCGTTGACTCTTTTCTAAGACAGATTTCTATTTAATAATCGTATTTGCCATTATTTAATATAACATCATTGCAAACTTCACTTACTTCTTGTTCTTTCCTTTCATTTTCTTCGTTCTTTACATTACGCACAATCACGGTACCATCTTTCATAGTTTCGCGAAAAAACAATGGATATTTTCGTTGTATTATTATATCGATTGCGTGAACAAATCCACCATCAGGTGAAAGACTCCGTAATAACGCATATGGATGAAACTTTCTGATCCCTAACTTAGCATCCCAATTAGCAAGTTTTGTCGAATTTGCTGAAAGTTTAAGGCGAATTTTTGAACTTAAAGCTTCAAGGACTGGTATTCCGGTAGATTTACATTCGATCTATGACAAAAAAATTAAAAATTAAAAGAATTAAAAGATGAATATAATAAATAAAATAAAAATCAAAAACAAAAGAAGAATTAAAACTTCATTATGTACTTTAGCACCACATATTTCTAACTTATAACCAATTCGTATTTTAGAATTCAAAATAGCTCTTTGAAGTGGTTGGTCAATGACAGCATATATTTTATACCAAGAATCAGTTAATTCAAGACTATATTTAATTTTAGACATTTCTTCTGTTTTGTCTAAAAAGAAATAATAATAATTTAATATAATTTAAATAATAATTTAATAATTTTAAATCTGAATAATATATATTTTTTTAATATTTTTTAACATAACATAATCTTTATTTCAATACCTAATGAATTAGATTCTTCATATATTCCAGACACACATAAAACCATTGGCCAACTTGCATCACCGTCTCCTTCAATAATTAATTTAAGTACAGAACGTTGTGCACAATTGATCTCTCTTTCATATCTATTAACGAGAAAATGATTTTTTTACGCGTATATACGTGTGTATATATTTATATATAATAAAAATCATATTTACCTGTATTTTAATTGTTCTAATACTTTTTTTGCACACCACCAGTTACTAAATTCATGTGGGAATGAACGAACTAAACTCGCAATTTTCCACACAATTAATTGATAATGATTATACACCCATTTCTTATCAATCAAATTAGGATCAGCTCCACATTCAATAAGATTAAACATTGCTTCATTAGGACCCCATGTGGAATTTTCCCATTTTTTATCACAAGACTTGGTAAAACAATATGAAGCAGCGAGTAAGGGTGTCATTCCTATCACTTCAAGAGGACTTAATTAAACATTAGAAGTATTAATAATTTAATTTTATTATTTTATTTAAAATAACATTTAACTCACATATCAAATTTGAGTAAGGTTGATAGTGAAAATTTATGAGGATAATTAGACACAAAATCTTTAAGCTTATATCTTTTCGCAGGCGCTAAAAGAAAAATTCTATTTAATAATTATTTAATCAATATAATAAATTATTAAATTCAAAAATTCACCTGTTAAATCAAATATTTTTTGAATTTTATTTGGAGATGGATGATCAAGATCCATTGATTTTTGAAGAGATTGACTATTTAAATTATTTGATAAATTTGGGTGCAATATTCTTCGTGATTTTTTAGTCTTTAAAGGAGTATAAGGATGAATATTATTTGAAAAATTGGATTCGTGAACACGTTTTGAATGTGGTTGATTTTTTAATTTGGGTGTACTTTTTTTAAAATTCAATGTCGAAAGTGTCGTTGGTGACTTGGACATTTTATAATCATTCTTTGTAACGCAATTTTCGTAACTTATACGCTCTGTAGTAACTTTAGAGTTTGGTTGTTGACTCAATAATTCGTTCTTTTCTTCTAAGGTGAAATCACCAA
Source organism: Diversispora epigaea (assembly GCA_003547095.1). Lineage (NCBI taxonomy): Eukaryota > Fungi > Glomeromycota > Glomeromycetes > Diversisporales > Diversisporaceae > Diversispora > Diversispora epigaea. The sequence goes on along the minus strand of PQFF01000093.1, from coordinate 51,848 downwards.
ATATTTTGTCATTGTCCTCAGAATCAAATCCCAAGGATCTACGCGCTTTCATTAAAGACTCCGTGGATACGTGTTTTAGCTGTTTCATATTAGCCGAAGAAAAACCTAAGGATTTTATTGGACTATCAAACAAATCAAAACCGAAGGAACCATTCGCGCCATTAAGAGTGACATCATTTTCATTAGCGTTAGAAAAACGCTGATTATTTTCCAAAGAGTTTTCCTGGAAGTCGGCTTCAAACTTTTTACGCGTTCTTTCGAGGGAATCTTTTGAAACTAGGTTAAGGCGATGACCACTAGCAGTAGAAAAGGTATCCATCGTAGAGAATACGAAAAAGGTTAAACTAATGTATTCAAATTCCCAAATTTAAAATGCAGACCCATGGAGGGTCAACCCTGGTCATTCTTCTCAAAATTGTGCGTTATCCTATAAATAGAATTTGCAGTTCATCTAGAAAAACTGGCGATCATTCATGAACTCGTGATAAATACACTACCCCTAACCCATGCATTTAGCACGTGGAGTGAAATTTCTATGAATTTTGATCCAGTCGTTATACATAACCTAAACTAAGTGCAATCAGAAAAGTAAATAATCGCAGAGTTACACATTTCCCTCCCTATGAAGTAATGGCTTAAAATTGGCAACACTAGTTTAGACTGAGAACCAAAATTCAAAAAAAAAAAGAATTATTAACAATAGCATTTATTGTTAATATTTCCTTTTTTAAATTTTGAATGAGACTTGTTGATCTCTATGAATACACTCTAATACACTAATTTAATAGTCTAATTGTCATTTATTCCTAGCTGTCTCTTTTAATACTTATTTATTCTTTATAATATTCTTTTATTATTCAGTTTTGAANTGCAGACCCATGGAGGGTCAACCCTGGTCATTCTTCTCAAAATTGTGCGTTATCCTATAAATAGAATTTGCAGTTCATCTAGAAAAACTGGCGATCATTCATGAACTCGTGATAAATACACTACCCCTAACCCATGCATTTAGCACGTGGAGTGAAATTTCTATGAATTTTGATCCAGTCGTTATACATAACCTAAACTAAGTGCAATCAGAAAAGTAAATAATCGCAGAGTTACACATTTCCCTCCCTATGAAGTAATGGCTTAAAATTGGCAACACTAGTTTAGACTGAGAACCAAAATTCAAAAAAAAAAAGAATTATTAACAATAGCATTTATTGTTAATATTTCCTTTTTTAAATTTTGAATGAGACTTGTTGATCTCTATGAATACACTCTAATACACTAATTTAATAGTCTAATTGTCATTTATTCCTAGCTGTCTCTTTTAATACTTATTTATTCTTTATAATATTCTTTTATTATTCAGTTTTGAAAGACTTGATGATCTCAGTTTTGATATAAGACTTAATAATCTTCTTTTTATTTCCTAAATTTAATATTGCTTTCTATATAAGCACTTCACTTCACATAACAAGGAATATTCTTTATACTATTTATTTTTTGAATATTCTTTATTACTTTCTATAATTATGTTACTTGTTTATTGTCACAACAGTTATTCTTTAATTGTGTTTTATTTAGTAATTATTTTATTAATTTATTATTTAATCTTATGTTAATTTTTCCAAAGATTATCAAGATCTTTTCAAACCTTATTATCTTTATTATTTGTTAGATTTTCTTATTTATCAGAGTTCTCATTTTATTAAGTAATTTCACCATATTTTCTATAACTTATATTTATCATGCTTTACTTACAAATGTTATTTTATAGTTATTTCAATTATACTTTATTTAACAATAGTTCATTATAGTTTATTAATAATTTTAGATAGAATAATGATATTATATAATTTAACAATAAAGTTTATTTTCTTTCAAACTACAACTGTGTTGAATCTCTAAACTATAATTTTGTTTTCCTATTTTGTAAATTGATCTTTCAAATTAATAAAGATAATAAATATATAAAAATTGTTATACTGGAAATGCAATTTATAATTTATATAGATATTAGTCATTAATGTTTTTATTTCACTGTCTGATTAAGGTTTTACTATTTTACTGCGGAGCTACATGTGCTGCGAAACTGCAGATTGTGTAAAGTATTGTGGCCAAGGTTTCAAAAAACAAAATATTGCAAAAAATTTTCTGATGTATAAATGATATAAGAAATATATATTAAAATGACTAAAATGCTATTTATAATTTTGTGTTGATATTAAATGTTCTAAATATTTAGGTAAATTATTATTAATATTAATATTAATATTTTTAGTTTTAGTTTTTATTGTCTAATTAAGGTTTTACTATTTTACTGCGGAACTACATATTATTTATTGCATTCTGTGTATTTATGCTGCGGTAATTACATTCTTGTTGTAAAAAACACGAAGATCTAGGATAAGATTGACTCCGGGACTCCATTTCCTATATGTGTATGATATATATATTAGCATTTTCACTCTATGACTCTATGTAACATGCATAATACGTTTATTAGTCATGCCAAACAGTCAAACATGTCGCGATTTGGCGTGCCATACATGGGTAATATTAATTGGTCATGAGTCTGCGCATATGCATGTGATTTTTTACGTGATAGTACGAGCAATTTCCAACATATTTAGTGTACCATTCCTGAATCAGGAGTTCTGTTAGCTTTTATCTTTACAAACAAAATATATGTATTTTTATCTTATAATAATCACTTTTTGATTTATCTTCAAACCAAATTTAATCGCCACCAAGTGACTCTTGTCATAATAATAAGACGTAACAAAATGTCTTCATTTTACAGATGCATTGGCAATTTCGTACAACTGAACGACTTGAAGAGACAATACTTAGTTGTACCATTTTTATATTACTTATTACCACTAGTTTCAGCTGATATTAATGGGTTTCCATCACAGCAGGACGATAGTCCAGATTCTAGAACTGTAGTATCACTTGGAATTTTAGGTGCAGTTTGCATAATCGGTATTTTTATTCTTTGGGCAATCATTCGAAAACGTTTAGCTGCTATAAATAGGAATAGGATCCCCGATGTCAATGATCCTGATATTGCTAGGGTTGAAGCTAGTTTGCTAGAATCTTTAGATGAAGCGGCCCGCCAAAATTATGATCGTGCACGAAGTAATAATTTCCTTCTTTTTTTTTTTAATTAAAATTATAAAATTTATTATTATTGATCGAATATTTATGCTATTTATTTTCACACAAAAATAAAATAGTGTTTCAAGATGCTTTTCCACCTGACAGTATTCCTACGGATATTACATTATCCCAATTTTTATCTATTCAAGAAAAAGGGGTATCTGCATGGGAATTTGAACCAGATCTTCAACATACTAATTGTTTCGTAGAATGTCGTACTGAAATCGCATTTTATGATGGTGAATGCAGTGTTCAAACAAATCTTCCTTTACCAAAACAGCAAGAAATCTATTATTGGGAAGCAAAAATGTATGAAAAGCTACCAACAACAACTGTTGCTGTAGGATTAGCGACCAAACCTTATCCATTATTTAGATTACCAGGTATTGTGATTCATATCTCACGGAAAGAGTGAAAACGATTTTCTCGGGATAAACAATAATGATATATATATTAAACTATTTTTATCTATTTTTCCTACATATATTGAATAAAAATAGGGTGGAATCATCAGTCTGTTTCTTATTTTTCAGATAACGGATTTAAGTACTATAATTCACCTTTCAACGGAAAGTCATATGGTCCTCAATTTCAACAAGGTGATGTTATTGGAGTTGGATATCGCCCAAGGACTGGTACAGTTTTTTTTACTCGTAATGGGAAGAAATTGGATGACGCATTTACTGGAATGAAAAGGAACCTTTTTCCAACAATCGGGGCGAATGGACCATGTAGTGTACATGTTAATTTTGGACAAATAGGCTTCGTTTTTATCGAGGCAAATGTAAAAAAGTGGGGACTTGCACCAACTATGGGAACACTTGCACCTCCACCAGCATATGGTTCCGAAAGAGGATCCATTTTATTAGAATCTAGTTCCAGAGGGGGGCGTCCATCAGAAGACATTCATCGTTTGCAATATTCTCATGTAAATAATAATATTATGAACGGAGCACCCCCAGAAGCAGCCTTGGATATTTCCTTAGCAGATATTACAGTTTCGCCTCCATCTTATTCTTCAGTAGATCGATATTACGAACGTCGTCATTCATTTATGTCAGAAAATTCAGAAACTTATTTATTATCCGGGGAACAGAGTGATTCTCGAAGGACTAGTTTCGAAAGTTCATCTAGGGATCAACAACGAAATGGCTGAACAAAATATCTTAACTAACCTTAAAAAATTCTATAGTTACATAAGGTATTAGGAAGATCCTTTTTTGATACCAAAACGAGAGACGTCTATTGGATGGAAATTAATTTCAACTAGGAAAAATTAAAATATACGTCACTTTTTTTCACGGGATAAAAACATTTTAAAGGTTGATTGTTATAATCACAAACTCACGCATAGGTTACGGACTATATATATATATATTTGACACATTTCTACGTTCTTTCATTAAATTCAGGTGTTTCCAATAAGAGAATATTTAAAACGTTCACTATCATCATTGTATACTATGTATGTATATATTAAGCATTTTCATAAATTTGATTGATATTATTCAATATTATTTAGTTATCGTCTATAGTGAAAATAAATTTATTTATAGGATAGAAGTATTTTTATAGGTATTTAAACGGACAATTGGACAAATTAGATGTATTACTAAGAATTAGCATTTGTTTATTTCACTTTTCGCCAATGGAATTTTTTGCAAAACTATAAAAACTATATTTATACTTTATTTTAAAAATAAATTTAAAAAAAAACAGTATACTGCATAAGTATATTAATTGTCAGTTTTAAAATGGGATATAATTTTAGTAAAATTTGTTCGTATTGCACACATTGTACACATAATTCCATCATATTCCACCATATTCCATCATATTCCATCATATTCCATCATAATTCCAATGCTCTGCTTGAATGCTAATTGTTAGAACGTTTGAAACAAAAAAGTAATTACTTAAAACATTTCCTGTCATCAAAATCCTAAGTAAAGCTTCAGTTCCTCTTGTATTTTTAATTGCGTATTCAATTATATTTTTTGATTATATCTTTATCCAAGACTAAGTATATTGCTCTGTAAACAAACTACAATTTTATGATTCTAGTTTCGTTCCATATTAAGAAGTGTAATGCTTACTCCATTTTTTCTCCTTTGATTCTTTAAGATTTTAATAGTCCTTTCAGGTTTAAAGGAACCTGTACATATTGTTTAAACGTTCGGTATAGTCAAAGTATTCAGTATAAGATTGTCATCTTCACTTTCACTAATCTCAAAAGTAGTATGAACAACTATTAACAAATGATCAAATCAGATAATAAATTTGTTATATTTAATGGTCTCTCAGATGTAAGATCTAAATCTAATTGGTATTTACCATAGAGTTATCATAAAACTCTGCTTCTCTCCACCCAAAATTTCACCTTGGTATGTCAGTTGTTTCACATACGAGACAGACGTATTAGCATGAGGGCATAAAACACAATATAAGCGTGAGGCTCATGTTGAAGAAGATCTCGGAAGGATGATTTATCCAACGCAATCTACGTGTGAATATCGTTAGCATTGAGACGACCCATATCGTTCGTTGCCTTTTCATACTAAATTCCCATGAGCAAATATAATTCAGTCATTCGAAAATCTTCCACACTATCAAGATCTTCATTAGAAGATATTAATTTATTCATTTCCGCAAAGACCTTAATAGTGCACAAATGCCAGTTCATCTCCTTTACCACTTGTACATAGTTTTCTTTTGTCATGCACACCATAGGTGCAATAAAGAAATGTAACCCTCTTTGAATACCTGATGAAAAACGGAATTTCATCGTGTGAGTGTAAATCAAAACCAAACCTCAGCAAGGGGTAGCCCTTTACGTACCTACTATTATCACCTTTGTTAAGTTCCTGAAGCATGACGTTGGTACGATGGATTGATCAAAGAGTTTGTATAACTTGAACCTCTTTCCGGTTCTTTGATTTTTCCCATTATAAAAGTTTATATTGATATTTGTAAAATCGAAATTTGCTCTTAGAACTCTTGCCACAATTTTATAGTCACGAAGCGCACTATCACGAGTTATCACGGGCTTCATGTTAATGATTTTCATTAAATGTGATTGGACAACAATTTATTTTTTCGCACTCCGCATTAAATTTTTCAAAAAAAAAAAATCAATAGAATTTATATCTAATATTTTAAATAGAAGGTTTATTTAATAAACTTACATTTTATTAATTTTAACTTTTGTTAAAATTTGTAATTTGAATAAAATATATCTTTTTCTATTATAAATATTTATACCAACAACAACATTGAAATCGTGCCTTAATTATTTTTACATTTGTCAAAAATATAATTGCTGAAAATAATTTCGGCCACCAATGATATTCACTTGAATTTATTTATAGATTTTTTTTTTTGAAACACAAGAGTAATTATTCAAAGTTATTTAATACTTAATTAAAAACCAAAGTTCTCAGACTATTATTAAAGCTCAAAGAGAAGGTGAGAAGAAAGATAAGATGCATTCATATACAAACCTGATTCCAAGGAGAGAAGGTAAGTGTATGATCTAAAGAAGAAAAATCAAAAAAATATAATTGGCCAAAATGACATCACCTGATCTGATATTTCATAAAACAAAAAATCTAAACGAATTTTTTTTAATTGAAACAAAATAAGATCTTATGTGACTATTTGATAATAAATCATCAAGTTTGAACTTAGATTCTATGCGTACGATCTATTTATTATATTTTAAAAAATTTAGTTATATAATGAATAATTTTTTATCCTTAATCAGGTGAAAATAATATGTATAATATAAAGTGTTAATATTTATTTAACTCACTTATTTGTTAACAATAGTACAAAAACTAGATTATTATTTTTATAAACAAACCGGAGATAAGAGACAAATTATAAAATTAGGTTCATTAATTGATTGTAATACAAGTTACTACTTTTGTTATAAAAAATAAAGGTAAATTTGATTGAAATCATTAATAATACAAACATATATATTCTTTTACTTTTACCATATTTCTTATATTTATTAGAAAACTCAGCTAATAATAAATCTCAATAACAATATCGAATTTACTTTTTTACACATTTATATAATTAATCAAAATATTATACAAATATATGAATCATTACTCGACATGCAAAAATAATAAATAATTGATGATTAAATTTATACAACTATATTTATTTTTTTTGATTCCGAACATTGTTTTAGTCAGACAGCAAATTCTGCCTTTGAATTAGTTTTTATGCTATGTTTATGTTTAAAGAAATCGAAAATTAATATAATTAATATGAAAAATGGGGATAATTCTTTATTGGCAAAATAAGATGAAATTGTGTGATGTAATTTTGCCTTATGATTTTTTTTTAGAATTGTTCTATTACTACAAAAAAGCTTTTCGTATTGGATTGGTTAGGGTATGAATTATAGTAAAACAAAAAAAAAAAATAAAAATTTAATGCATGATTTCAAATATTTTTTAAAAATTACAGTATATACTNTCATTAATTGATTGTAATACAAGTTACTACTTTTGTTATAAAAAATAAAGGTAAATTTGATTGAAATCATTAATAATACAAACATATATATTCTTTTACTTTTACCATATTTCTTATATTTATTAGAAAACTCAGCTAATAATAAATCTCAATAACAATATCGAATTTACTTTTTTACACATTTATATAATTAATCAAAATATTATACAAATATATGAATCATTACTCGACATGCAAAAATAATAAATAATTGATGATTAAATTTATACAACTATATTTATTTTTTTTGATTCCGAACATTGTTTTAGTCAGACAGCAAATTCTGCCTTTGAATTAGTTTTTATGCTATGTTTATGTTTAAAGAAATCGAAAATTAATATAATTAATATGAAAAATGGGGATAATTCTTTATTGGCAAAATAAGATGAAATTGTGTGATGTAATTTTGCCTTATGATTTTTTTTTAGAATTGTTCTATTACTACAAAAAAGCTTTTCGTATTGGATTGGTTAGGGTATGAATTATAGTAAAACAAAAAAAAAAAATAAAAATGTAATGCATGATTTCAAATATTTGTTAAATATTACTGTATATGCTTTTAGTCGTACTTTTGCCCGTTAAATATTGAGATAATTTTTTTTTTTTTCATATTTTTTTTTTACCTCATCTTCTACCCATAATTTTTTTTTTAATTTTATTTATCTGAATCGCCATTTTCTTTCGATTCAACAATTTTTTCATCGGCATCCGTAATATTCGCTTTTTCTTTTTCTTCTTTTTCCTTTTCTTTTTGTTTTCTTCGCTCTTCAACTCGCCTGAGTGCTTCATCCGAATCTATCGGTTTTGCTTCACCAAATGGGTTTGGTTTATTCGATCGAGGAAGAGCGGTAGGCTCATTTGGGGAAGTAGTCGTAGTCGAGCCTCGTGGTTTCAACTCCAAACGCTTACGCATTGGAGGTGGTGATGTGCCACCATCGGATGCTACTGAGCGTGTATCGATATGAACCGAATTTTCAGCTTTTATCTCGGGTTTTCTCATTGAATTGTTATTGTTGCCAATTCTTTCCTCGGATCGACGTTCACGGAAACTGTTTGTCTTGTTGCTACTAAAAGCGCCCCCTCTCCATTCCGTGTCAGTTTTGGTCCGTTCAGTTCTATCAATACTACGATCTCCCCGATCCCTATCACCCCTATCAATTCTATCAACCTTTTCATTAATACGATCCCCGCGATCAGGTCTATCACTTCGATCACGAAATCCACCACGCTCACTCCACCTATCTTCTCTATTGCCAAAACGATCACCCCTTGGAGAAATTGGTGATTCTTTGGGAGCTGCCCGCCGCCATTCACCAGCAGTACGATCCTCACGCTGATCGCGATCACGGGCTATATTTTATTTTGAAATTCATTTAAATCATGTCAAATAAAAAAAATTCATAATTAAAAAAAATATTACTTACGTGGATCAGCTACACTAACCCTAATTGGTCGATTCCCCAGAGGCTAAATATTAAATTAATTCAAATAAGTTTTGGCTGCAAATCACAAAGGAAAAGATGCAGAAAAATATAAAATACGAAATTTTCTTCATAGTAATTTATTTCATATATTACCTCGCCACTCATGTCCAATGCACTTGTCAATGATTCTAGATCTTCGAATTCAACATAACCGAATCCTTTAGGTTTTTCGTCTCTATCACGGAGAATCCTGATAGTACTAATCTAAAAAAATAAACTGTGGGCATTAGACAATTTTTCAAAAAATACAGAAACCTAAAAGAAAATTACTAACCTTTGAACCTCTAAAGAAATTCTCCACTTCAAGTTCAGTCAAATCAAAAGGTAGATTCCCTAGATGCGCGGTATATGGAGGAGCTGTAGGAAGTGGTTGGGGTGCTCGTTCTGAACGACTACCAAATCTAGCATCACGTGTGGATTCATGAGATTCGTAACGTGTATCTGTCAAAGTATAATAATTAGTATGAAGAATACAATGATTCATAAAACTAACTAGAATGAAGTACCTCTAGAATTTGTTCTACCCGATGGAAAACCTCTACTCCTATCACCAAAACTACCACCGCGACGATGCGAATCATTGTGGTCTCCGTAACCTGAGACAGTCAAAGTGTGCACTTTAAAGTGACTTTTTTTTTATAAAAGAACTACATGAATAAAATAATTTATTTTTTTTTTCTACCTGTGTATGACGCGGCGGCTACATAAAGCGAAAGCGAATTTTTAGATGTAGGTGAACACTGTAAAATATATCAACACGCATTTTATGAGAAACTCACGCGCAGAGGGCAAATCGTCCATTTCATCAGCCCAAGAGCCGGTTGCTGGTTAGGAAGAGTACAGTAGTTAAATAGGAATTTAATATGTATGAGGTTATATAATCGGAAATCAAAGAAAAAAAGCAGTTATCAAACATACACTGATCCGCCAAAAAATCTGTCAAAGACATTTTAGTGCCTTTCTTTTTGGAACTGGAACCTTGAGATCCCAACAAAACGAATCGGGTTAATTACTTTAGAAAAATAATAAATTTTTAATTTATATGAATGTGATACTTACTCATTATGAATGATGCTTAGTTATTAGATTGTTATTTGTAAACTCAGATTTCTGGATAAAAAAAGATACACAAGAAAGATTTAATATATATATTATTTTTTTTTCAAAATATTTTAAATTAGTTAATAAAATTTTGTTTTTGGTGGCTGAGCATTGAAATTTACATTACACACTTCATAACTTGCCTCATCATCAGCCATGGAAGAAATCATGTCCAATAAAAAAATCTAATATATCATGTGATATTAAAGTATTAAAAAATATAAATATACAACGATTCAACGATTTTACCTTCAAGGTGAGATGAGAGAAACCGTGAAGGTAACCGTGAGGGTAACCTTACATATATACCTATATATACCTGTTATGTTATTTGTAACAAAATCCCTTTATCCATCATCATCATGCATATTGTATCACTATTATCCATACCATACTATATAATGTATAATGAATTGATACAATTCGTCCTTTTCCTTATGATCAATATTATAATTTAAAACACGTGGGCATTTAGTGATTCGTTAAAAGCGTGTACAAGTTTTAGTTATCTCGATTTGACATTAGTTTAAAGCTTTTTTTTAAATTTATTTGAATGTGCAATCCAATTGGTTTTATTTTCATAGAAAAAAGTCTCTCTGGAAGAGTCGCAAGCAAATTTGTATAAAAAACTTATTGTCTCTTATTGTATCAACATCTCCAACTAAGGCTTTATTTCACTTGAATAGTATTATTCAGACCATCTTGTCTGAAATCACTTTTCCAATCGGCTACTTCAGAATCCGATGAACAAACATACTCGCTCAATACTTCCGATCCAAATGGCGGACTTTGTCATACCTGACAATTCTTTCATGTGGCTTTCCCTTTATTTCCTTCTTAATCTTGCTCTGACATTGTATAACAAGGCAGTCATGCAATTATTTGATTTCCCTTTCCCATGGACATTAACGGGAGTGCATGCTTTGTGTGGTGCGATTGGGTCCTATATGTTCTATTGGCTAGGAATATTTTCACCTGCACGATTAAATGAACGCGAGAGTATGGTGATGTTGCTTTTTTCGGTTTTGTATACTATAAACATTGCTATTAGTAATGTGTCATTGTAAGTAAAAGTATTTATTATGGACTTTTCTTGGTTATTGGGTATTTTATTTATTTCCTTTCTTTGGGTATATCCCACTGAAAGGCAATACAAATCTTCATGGATATATGGTGGGATTTGTTGAATCATATACATATTGATTCAATATTAGTGAGGTTGAAGTTTAATGATTAAATGGAATGGGAGGGACTTCGTCCAGCTGCCTAATTGATTGTCTTGTACGCGGAAAATTTATTCATATCTATACTCGCTTGCTCAATACGTATCTATATTATAACAAACTGATATTTATATTTAGACATTTAGTTACAGTGCCGGTATGTTTATTATTTTTTTTTTTATGATTATCAAATATATTTAATTTTTTTATTCTGTCATTTTTGAACTAGAAATACTGATCAAGAGCTTAAAACTTGACAGTTTCATCAAGTAGTACGGGCAATGACTCCTCTTTTTACAATTATGCTCTCAATTGCTTTCCTAAAAAAGAACTTCTCGACAATGACTTATATTTCTTTGCTTCCGGTATGAATTTTTTCAATGAAAAATGAAAAAATTATTATTATTTATATCTACTAAAGAATAAATAATTTTTGTTTTAGGTTGTATTTGGTGTGGTATTTGCGACTGTAGGTGATTATTATTTCACAAAAATGGGTAAGAATTTACGAATTATAATAGATTATAATAGGTTATAAAATAAGATATTGTACTTTTCATTATTTCTTTCTTTTTTTTTTTTTCTATTATATAGGTTTCTTTTTAACTGTTCTCGGGACAATACTAGCCGCCTTAAAAACCGTGGTCACGAACCGTGTTCAAGTTGGTCGTCTTAAGCTTCATCCTTTAGATTTGTTATTGCGAATGTCTCCTTTAGCCTTTGTTCAAACTGTTATCTATGCTTATGTTACTGGTGAATTGCATCGAGTTCGTGTTTTCAGTCGGACGGAAATGACTTCATCTTTGGTCTTCGCCCTTGTCACAAATGGAGTCATTGCATTCTTTCTAAATGTTGTAAGTTTTACCGCAAATANTTAATTTTTTTATTCTGTCATTTTTGAACTAGAAATACTGATCAAGAGCTTAAAACTTGACAGTTTCATCAAGTAGTACGGGCAATGACTCCTCTTTTTACAATTATGCTCTCAATTGCTTTCCTAAAAAAGAACTTCTCGACAATGACTTATATTTCTTTGCTTCCGGTATGAATTTTTTCAATGAAAAATGAAAAAATTATTATTATTTATATCTACTAAAGAATAAATAATTTTTGTTTTAGGTTGTATTTGGTGTGGTATTTGCGACTGTAGGTGATTATTATTTCACAAAAATGGGTAAGAATTTACGAATTATAATAGATTATAATAGGTTATAAAATAAGATATTGTACTTTTCATTATTTCTTTCTTTTTTTTTTTTTCTATTATATAGGTTTCTTTTTAACTGTTCTCGGGACAATACTAGCCGCCTTAAAAACCGTGGTCACGAACCGTGTTCAAGTTGGTCGTCTTAAGCTTCATCCTTTAGATTTGTTATTGCGAATGTCTCCTTTAGCCTTTGTTCAAACTGTTATCTATGCTTATGTTACTGGTGAATTGCATCGAGTTCGTGTTTTCAGTCGGACGGAAATGACTTCATCTTTGGTCTTCGCCCTTGTCACAAATGGAGTCATTGCATTCTTTCTAAATGTTGTAAGTTTTACCGCAAATAAAAAAACATCGGCTTTAACAATGACTGTGGCTGGTAATGTTAAACAGGTACTATCAATTTCTTTGGCTGTTGTAATATTTAATTTAACAATAACGCCGACTAATGGACTTGGGATTTTTTTGACTTTAATTGGAGGTACGTATTCGAAATATTAAAATTTTTGATATTTAAATCCGAGATTATTTGCACTATAGTATAACTGTGTAATTTTAATTACTAATTTTAATTCATCTTGATTTACTTTATCACGATTTATCTCTTGATTTACTTTATCACGATTTTTATCTCTTGATTTACTTTATCACGATTTATCTCTTGATTTGATGGTAGGAGCATGGTATGCGTAAGTATATATATATTTATTATTTACAAAATTCGATTTTTTCGTTTTATGCCGTTAATAATCTATCTTGATCAAATTATATAATAGAAAAATCGAGCTGACAGAACGAAATCGACCAAAACCCAATGAGCCACCCTTAGGTCGATGATATTTTCATTAAAGCATTTACATAGAGTAGCAAAAAAAAAATGCAAGCAACGCTTCCATAGAGTTTTGCTCTTATTTTTCTTTCATTGAAGCGAAATTTTTTCATTTACATCAATTTTTCGAACATAAAATATCAACATACATACACATTTTCGCATCACAATTTTGGATGTACAACATTAATGCCGTTTATTATATTATAATTGGTTGATCAATTGTTTATTAGGGATATTCAAGATTTGGAAGATTTCTTTAGACTTCATGTGGGACAAAATAATGGATTTAAATTTCTTTATATTTCGATTGTTTTTTCAATTTTTTTTTGCTTGTTAACAAGTGTAGACATCCTGGGTCAACCCATATAGAAATAACATTTGTCTCATGTATTTTGATAATCACCTTTCAAAAATTATTTTTCTTTTATAAATCATATGATCAATAAGAAAGTCATATCTTTATTTTTACATTATGTAGTGAAATTATGCATTGAAGTGGTATTGAAAGCATACATTGTAATATTGAATATGGATGGATTGAATTAATCATATAAATAATAATTTTAATCAATTACTATATATAAAAAATCAATTAGTATATAGTGTCATGTTCCTGATGTGATGTTGCAGTAAAGATTAGAATTAATCACTATTAAGATAACTAAACAATTTTGTACATGTTATTAGAATTATAGAATTAAGTTAAACATTTAAATTTTGGAAAAGTTGAAATTGAGTCATATGAAATTTAATACAATTGACATATTGGTGCATTTGAATTTAGATGATATATAGTAGAGATTATACAAATCCAAATTTACTATGAACTAATATACACAAGTCAAATTAAAAAAATAGGTGGGTTTATCATGAATAGGATTCTAATTGATAGCTAAAATAGCTAAATATAAGTAGTCAATTTGTAAGTAGGAATTTTTAATTTATTCTAATTTATGAATAGAAATTTTGTATTATAAATTTTTACAAATAAGATATCCAATTTTTGCCATCAATAGAATTTTGATTTTTGTTTATTTAATCAGTAATAATTATCAAAAAAAATAGAAATGCAAAATAAATAAGTTCTTTATTATAAAATTTTCACATTTCAAAATATTTTAATATTACATAATATAATTGTCATATAATATTTATAACAATATAAATTTGAAAATAATTTATATATAAAATTTTTTATTTTAATAAATAAATATCAAAAATCAACAAAATTTTTAATGTAAATCAATTTAGTCTTTTTACAAATTAACTACAAATACTTAGTCAAATGAAAAAAAAAACAGGTAAAATTTTTAATACAAATAGGCAAGGAGATTTGTGAATAATACACAAATAAGTAGGGAAATTTGTAAACAATACATAAAAAACAGGGTGATATGTAAATAAGTAGTTGATTTTTGACTGATTTGTAATTAATATGTGTTAAAATTTTATTAATTTTTGATTATTCAATATGTAAAATAGTAAAAAACAATATATATATATTATTTTTTACTTAACATAGACTGTTGCCTACTTATAGATATACTATTACCTATTTATTTTATAGTTACCTATTTTGACCTTTATTTAGCTTGATATTTATTTTTTTTTGATGAGAGTTTTTAACTTTCTTTGATCATTTGACTGCTTTCCTTAATTGTAACTGAGACACACTGTTGACCATGACTACCTTCGAAACCTAAAGTCAAAGTTACAAATCAACTACTAACGGGATTATATCTTATACAAATGAACTAATATAAGTAATATGTTAAAGTTGCAATAGTTTTATTACGAAGGATTTATTATATGGTTATATGTCGAAAGAGGCAAAGGGTGAGTTTTTATAAAGGTTTATTCACAAAGAATAAAAAAAAATAATTTACACAGAATTATCAAATCAAACAGTCTATACATGTCGTCAAAACTAATTTGGCTTTGACTCAACTCCTAAAATTTCAATTTTTAATTGCGTCAGACTCAACTAATTGCATCAATCACTAGTAAAAATCAAAATTTGCCTTGACTCAACTCCAATTTTTCTCAATTTTAATTGCGTCTGACTCAATTCAATAGTTTTGACGACATATATAAAACAGTTACAGAGACTTTATTACAAATTTATTATAATTATAGGTTATTATACAATTACTACCCAATTGTATATTAAATCTACTATTTCAAGACTTAACTCTCTTGAACACTGAACTCTAAACTCCAAACTTCTCCCTCTCGTCTATCAAGTTAAAAGAAAACTCAACCTTTATATATATATTAGATTATGTCTGTGTTTATGTCCGTGTTTTTGTTTAGATGTATGCTAAATACTATATATGTCGTCAAAACTAATTTGACTTTGACTCAACTTCTAAAATTTCAATTTTTAATTGCGTCAGACTCAACTAATTGCGTCAATTACTAGTAAAAATCAAAATTTGCCTTGACTCAACTCCAATTTTTCTCAATTTTAATTGCGTCTGACTCAATTCAATAGTTTTGATGACATATATACTAAATACTACGTTTAGATCTGGGTCTGTAATTATGTTTCTTATTATGTCAAAGATCGTGTTTGTAATTATGTTTGTACTCTTGTCTAATATTTTGTCTGTACTACAGATTTACTTTAAAATTACAAATCTATTTAAGAACTATTTTAGTAATAGACTATAATTCGTATTACATGACAGAATTGATTAACAATAATAATAGTTATAATAAATATATAAAGTATAATAATAAAGATAATACATATAAGAAATATAATAATAAATAATAATATAGAAAATATAAAAATATAAAAAATATGTTGACAACATGTTGAGAATAGGCATAACGTACTATAATTAATGATCAAATTACACATGCACTATCATTTAAAAGATAATTTAGGTGACAAAAAAATATTATGTACTTAATAATTTATTTAGTTATGTGTCATCATCCTATAAACTTAAAACATCATTTATTAAATGAAGCATATAATATTAAATTAGTAATTTATTATTTATAATTATCAAGAATAAGGCACATAGTGTTGAATTTATACATGTTTCCAAAATTAATTTTGGATTTTTGAGGTATTTCGACTTTTTGAGATTTATGCAAAATCTATTCTATATATGAAAGTAAAAAAAGTATCTAATTATGTGTATACATGTTCCCAAAATTGATTTTGGATTTTTGAGGTATTTCGACTTTTTGAGATTTATACAGAATCTATTCTATATATGGAAGTAAAAAAAGTATCCAGTTATATCACTAGTCGAATGAAAAAAAATAGGACGGTTTTATCATGAATAGGATTCTGATTGATGGCTAAATTTACTAAGATTTATTAAATATAGGCAGTCGATTTTTTCCGATTTATAAATAGGAATTTCCGATTTATGAATTTTCACAAATAGGATGTCCGATTTATGCATATTTCCGTTATCAATAGGATTCTGATTTTTGTTCATTCGACCAGTGTATGTATCTTCAATCAAAAAATAAATCTGGGTGATCAAAAAATTTTGGGTTTTAAGTAAAATAATTTCGTCTTCTATGAAAAACTATTTCGACTTTTTTCCCCAAAATTGCAATTTCAGGGCCCTAAAATAATTTTGCGTACAAGTATAGTTATGTGTATCTTCAATCAAAGAATAAATCTGGGTAATCAAAAAATTTCAGGTTTTAAGTAAAATAATTTCGTCTTTTATGAAAAATTATTTTGACTTTTTTCCCCAAAATTACAATTTTGGGGCCCCAAAATAATTTTGCGTGCAAGTATAGTTGAATTAATAATCTGTTATTTAATTTTATATATTATATTTAGTTGTAAAAATAAGGTACTATGTGTTATATGTGTTGTCCAAATCTCAAATAATTTGGGATTTGGAACACCAAAATACACAAATTACTAATATTTGAGATTTGGGATTTGGGATTTGGGATTTGGGATTTGGGATTTGGGATTTGGGATTTGGGATTTGGGAT
>PQFF01000093.1:13041-33956 GCA_003547095.1 Diversispora epigaea | reverse complement strand
TATTTGGGATTTGGGATTTGGGATTTGGGATTTTGACAAAAGATACTAATTATAATTTGAGATTTGGGATTTGGGATTTGGGATTTGGGATTTGGGATTTGGGATTTGGGATTTGGGATTTGGGATTTGGAATTTGGGATTTGGGATTTCGATATTTGGGATTTTAGCATTTGAATTTTAAATTTAGGTAACAGGTATACTATGTGCTGAATATTATCTACTTGGTGAAATATAAAAGTTAAATTTTTTTTTATTCGTCTATATAATATTTTATCTTTATATTCTACCATTTTAAAAAAATTAATTATATTTTAAATCATTGATTTTGCATATAATTTTAGATCATGCCTTTTGAAATATCATTAAAAAATTAGTTATGCTATTTAAATCACCATATCAAAATATTTATTATGTCTTCTGAAGTATTATATACATGTCATCAAAACTAATTTAACCTTGACTCAACTCTTAAAATTTCAATTTTTAATTGCATCAATCACTAATAAAAATTAAAATTTATCTTAATTCAACTTCAATTTTTCTCAATTTTAATTGCGTCTGATTTAATTTAATAGTTTTGACGACACGTATAGAGTATTATATCAAAAAATTAATTATACTTTTTAAATCACAACATCAAAAATTTTTCTTACCTTTTAAAACATTATATTAAAAATCATGTTACATTTTTATATATTACTATGTTTTAATTTCATCATACGAATTTTTATTTAAAGTTTTAGATTTTCTATGTAAATTATACCTCTTTGTTTTACCTACCTATGACATTCACACAATTTACACAAAAAAATATCACTTTTGACAGAATCTAGAACAATTTACAACTTAGTTATTATAATAAAATTTTTAAAAAATTATTTATTTTTAATTAAAATTTAAAAATTTATTTATAAAAATTATTTTTTTTTAAACGCTGTGATCATACAGCTTAGTTTATTAATTAGACCTTACAGACCTATACTTTAAGTTATTGCTAAATTAAACTATAGTATTAAAGCAAACTAACTACACACCTGTCAAAAATAGTAAAACTATCTCTAAGTGCGATCTCAGGAAATAGTTTAGTGCTATCCGAGTGCCAGGTAAACACCTTTATGCCTTAGCCTATAAGAGCTTGGAGTCTGAGCACAAAATTATTTATACCCAAAGACTCTATCCACTGAGATCATGATCACCACCTAAAATCCAAAAACTTTATACCCTTACTAACTCATCCTCTAATAATGTTAAAACTATTATTTACACAGTTAGAAATAATGTTATTATTACTGTTGTTGTTATCATGGTTATTATTACTATTATTATAATTACTGTTACTATCATCATTAGTTTCATTATTTTCTATCTGAATTATGTGTGCTCGTTTACGTTTCATTCGATTTGTAATTCCATGTTGCTTTTCTGCTTCAATTAAAACTTTACATCGTAATTGCCAAATGTTTTTAAAAAAACTTTTTCTGAAATAATTTGACCATATATTAAGAATGTTTCGTGACTTGTTAAAAGAACCAATTACTTGTTTGATTGTTGTTATATAATTGGATTGTATAAAACTTGATGTAAATTTGATGAGAGAAGAAGTATCTAAGGTGATATTGTTTGCAATAGATATAATGGTAGTATGCAAGTCATTCTTAATAACTAGATATTTATAATTGTTTTCAAGAGACTTTTGAAGTAATGAGGTTGTATAAGAAATTACTTTATTCCATAGTTGTAAACGTTGATTTTCAGTTTAAGGACATAAGAACAAATGTTCAATATTTTCTTCAGTTAAATGGCAAAGTAGATATATAGTAAAGGAAGAATAAACTTTTGGTTGTCTAATTGCAAGACGATCCAAGATAGATAATTCATTATAAATTAGTTTGAAAAGAAAGGTATGTTTATTACTTTGTTTAATAGATGTATAATAATTTCGGATTGAAAGACGTTTCCAAACTAATTTTCAATTTGAACTTGACTGATCTAATGGATCATCAGTCAGTAATTTTTTAATACGATTTTGACTCTTCCATGTATAAAGATTGATATATTTATACATTTGTTTAATAAAGTTTCAGGTGTTGATATTTACAGAAAATTTATCCCAAGTAGGTATAGCAGAAAGAGGGCTTGTGTCAATAATATTAAATTAAATAGGTTCTAGGTTGAGAGCATCTTTTGCTAGACGATCTGCTTGTTCATTAAATGTTACTCCACTATGTGCCTTAACTTTAAATAATAAAACCAAAAGATTTATTTATAAAAATTATATTTTTCCTTTTTTATTTTCTAATTTAGTATTATCTGATCTATCTATAAATTGCTCAGAATCCTCTTTTTACCTACTTGCTATCTTCTCATAAGAGGATAATAACATTTTGTTTGAAACAATCTTGCTCAATTATACTTAATTCTATAATTTGTCAGTTGAGTTTTATAATAATTCTTTCAAAAGTTCAAAATACTCATTTATAAAAGTGCAACCATTAATTAAGTTTCAGGATTTAACAAATCTTGATTACAAACCTAGTAATATTCCTATAAAAAGTTACATACTTAAAATATACTTGAATTTTTTTTAAATATACTTAAATTTTTTAAAATATACTTAAAATATATTTAAAATATATTTAAAATTTCTTAAAATATACTTAAAATTTTTTAAAATATACTTAAAATATACTTAAAAATTTTTAAAATATACTTAAAATTTCTTAAAATATATTTAAAATATATTTAAAATAGATTTAAAACAGTAATAAGTATATTTTAAGTGTACGTAAGTATATACGAGGTTACCGACGGAGGTTTATCCTTCTTAATAAACACGTGGGATGAACAGGAACTCTTGAAATAATATTAAGGATATTATTCAAGGAAATTATTAGTCAAAATAGATACAACTACTACTAATAGATAGGTTCTAGAAGTTAAATAACTACTATTAATAAATGTATTGTTTAGTGTTAACTACTAATATCACGAGACAGCGCTTCAAATGATAAAGTAGACGATTCAATACAAAAGATTTGGTTATTATTAATAAAACAATAATACTGATAATTTCAAGATAATAATAACCTTTATTAATGGTAATTGCAAATACAAAAGAGACTAATTTACAAATAAATTAATTACAAAAAGTTTCCTAATGAAAAGATAAAATCCTAAACTAACGAATTCAAACTCTACCTATAAAACTAAAACTGAACTTAAAATTGACTAAAGGAATCTCTGACTTGAACTCGAACTCAAACTCAAACTCTTCCTTTTTGCTTCAAGCCAAAATCTATCCTTTATATAACTAATTTTTGGGTTCTTTAAGTCCTTTAGGTCCTTTAGGTCCTTTAAATCCTTTAGGTCCTTTAAGTCCTTTAGGTTTTTTAAATCCTCATAATACATGATCTACATTATACATGTCGTCAAAAGTAAAAAGCCATTGACTCAACTACTGAAATTTAGTTGCGTCTATGTAATTGCGTCAAAATAATTGCGTCAATTGCGTCAATTGCGTCAATTTTTCATATGACTCAATTCCAAATTTTTAAATTTTAATTGCGTCTGACTCAATTCAATAGTTTTGACGACATGTATAATCTACATATTAATTTACTACTATCTATGGTAAATCTATTACAAGATACAGTTACACTACACAATTACATATTTGTAAATCAATCTACCTTTCGTATTACAGATAAGAATTATATATAAAGAAATANATAAAATCCTAAACTAACGAATTCAAACTCTACCTATAAAACTAAAACTGAACTTAAAATTGACTAAAGGAATCTCTGACTTGAACTCGAACTCAAACTCAAACTCTTCCTTTTTGCTTCAAGCCAAAATCTATCCTTTATATAACTAATTTTTGGGTTCTTTAAGTCCTTTAGGTCCTTTAGGTCCTTTAAATCCTTTAGGTCCTTTAAGTCCTTTAGGTTTTTTAAATCCTCATAATACATGATCTACATTATACATGTCGTCAAAAGTAAAAAGCCATTGACTCAACTACTGAAATTTAGTTGCGTCTATGTAATTGCGTCAAAATAATTGCGTCAATTGCGTCAATTGCGTCAATTTTTCATATGACTCAATTCCAAATTTTTAAATTTTAATTGCGTCTGACTCAATTCAATAGTTTTGACGACATGTATAATCTACATATTAATTTACTACTATCTATGGTAAATCTATTACAAGATACAGTTACACTACACAATTACATATTTGTAAATCAATCTACCTTTCGTATTACAGATAAGAATTATATATAAAGAAATAAATAAATAAATAAATAACTAAGTACTACTAACTAATTATAAATATAATAACAATATAATAAATAATATAAGTTAATAATATATAATAGTAATTAAAATATATTCCAACAATTACTCTGGTAACAACGTGTTACTCGAATCTTAAATAATTTAGGATTTGGGATGTCAAAATGTACAAATTACTAATATTTAAGATTTGTGATTTTAACAAAAGATACTAATTGTAATTTGGAATTTGGAATTTAGAATTTTGACATTTGGGATTTTGACATTTGAATTTTGAATTTGGGTGGTGTTACTTTTTTTTTATATATTATCTTTATTTTATTATTATTATTCTTTTTTTTTTATTTTTTATTTATTTATTTATCCATTATTTATTGTTAACTTTACTCTTTTTATTTATTTATTTATTATTTATCATCAACTTTACTCTTATTTTTATCCTTATATTTCTTATTTCTTATTTTCTTTATTACTTTTCTTTTGCTTTCTTATTATCTTATTAATTTTCACGATACGATCGTCCTGTGTCACGTGCTATGATGATCGATGAATCAATTAATGACTGTGTTCGGTCACGTGATTTCTGCGCTCATTTGTTCTAGAGAACAAACCACTTGTCCTAGAGAACCACCACTTATCAGGGAGAATTATCGCTTATTCTAGACAACCACTACTATCAATAGCATGCTATTTTGAATACTTTTATTAAATTTTAATGGCTCTGTAATAATAGATAGATTATAATCAAGTTTCTTCATGTATTTATTCTTATATTAATTAATAGATTTTTTATATAACTGTAGTAGATAATTAGAAAAGGTATAAAAGAATCTTAATTTTGTTGATGGTTCAAAAGGTCCAGAGTGAGAAACTAGAGAGAAACACTCGAAATAATTATTAATAGCCATTAGAAATAATAGAAATATTACAATTATTAAATAATTCTTACACCTTTTTATTTAAATTATAAGATAATTTTATTAAATAAAGAAAAGAATTTTAATTCTCATACATATTTCATTTTGATCTTAAACGAATCTATCTATTATTTTCTAAATAAAACAACTGTCTTTCTAATAAAATAAAATACTTAATTGCAGTCCTACTCCTAAAAATATATAAAATTAGTAATTTCTATAAAATTATTTCTCCCACCTAATCTTTTGTATAACTACTAATTCCGAGATTACATAATTTAATCAGATTATTTACAAACCCTACTTACCTTTGATTACTACTAGCTAAACTATAATATTTTTTCTTATTAAAATACTATTGCTCTCCCAAAAGGTAGTATTAGTGGTAGATATATATAAATATATTTTAAGTATATTTTAAATATATTAAAAATTATGTCACCTAAATTAAATATACTTAAAAGTATATTTTTTAAGTATTTTTTTAAGTATATTTTTTAAGCATATTTTAAATATATTTTAAGTATATTTTAATATATATGTTAAAATATTTAAAATATACTTAAAATATATTTAAAATATACTTAAAAAATATATTTAAAAATATACTTAAAAAATATACTTAAAATATATTTAAAAATATATTTAATTCAGGTAATATAATTTTTAATATATTTAAAATATACTTAAAATATACTTACACATATTTAAAATATACTTATCATTACCTGTCTTAAGTTTATTTTAAATATACATCAGGAAATTTTTTATGTCGGAGGTTATTGTAATAATTTCGTTTTCAAAGGTTATTGAAGGTTATCGGACCAATAACCTTCGCAAATATTACGTTTATTATGATAAAGTGAAGGTTATTGAAGGTTATCGGACCAATAACCTTCGCAAATATTACGTTTATTATGATAAAGTGAAGGTTATTGAAGGTTATCGATATCAATAACCTCCGGAGTATTACGTTTTATTAATAAAATAAAGGTTTTCGGTACCAATAACCTTCGTAAATATTACGTTTATGTTGGAGGTATTCAAAGGTTATCAGAATGAAGGACTTCAAAGGCTTACGTTTAAAAAAATTTACTGATGTACTTTAAGTATATTTTAAGAAATTTTAAATATATTTTAAAAAAATTTTAAGTATATTTTGGGTATATTTTAAAAAATTTTAAAAAATTTTAAATATATATATTTTAAGAAATTTTAAATATATTTTAAGTATATTTTAAATATATTTTAAAAAATTTTAAGTATATTTTAAAAAAATTTAAATATATTTTAAGTAATACGACTTCTTATAAGATATAAATTATTTTTACTTTTAAAATTTACTTCCATTTAACAAATCAAAAAAAACTAATAATAAAAATTATAATAAAGACTGTAATAAAAGTTATGAAGAAAAAGATTACAATAATGAGTCATTTGAAAAAATATAATACTTTTAAAAGCTTATTATTTTAAAGAAATTAATTTCAAATATATAATTTAAATAAAAGATAAGGAATATACACTAGTTTTTAATTTCTCTAAAGTTTATGAAATACCTAATACTTATTAATATATTAATAGAATTCATTCTTTTTATTCAATATTGAATATCAATATTAGACAAAAACTCAATCCTGAAAATCCTGAAATATCTTATTTGAATATTGCAAAAATTATCCGTAAAGATTTAATATCTGAAATTTTAAATATTTATGCAAATATAATATATTCTGTATTTAATTAATATCATTAAATAATTTTGTTTTAGTGAATTTATCAAATACAATTGACATATTATTTATTTATATATTATACTTATAAACTATAAAGAACTTTAAAATTTTACAAAAAAAGTTACTGATATTATTAAAGAACCTTATTTCTACTTTATCGATATAAGACTTTTTAAATCATGTTTCAGTCTTCAATTTCTTAAATCAACAAAAAAAGAACAAGTTAAAAAACCTGTATTATCTTTAATAAAATTTGAATATAATAAATTGGAAAATTTCTTTCCTTAATTTAAACTGAATAATTCTGAAATTGTATCTTGAATATTTTCTACTGAAAAACTTCCAGAAGAAAAATATCAACTTTCAATAAATAAAAATAATTTGTTATAAGAGATAAACAAAAATATAACTAACTTATAATCGGAAATACAATTAAAAATTATATTTGATTTTATCATAAAATTATATCTAAAAATTGTCCTTTTTGCAAGAAACTATTTGACAAATCTCATACACATACAAGAAAACAGTTGTATGATTTATTTTGCAGTAATAGATGTTTTATGTTTAGATATTATTAGTAAAAGGAAAAAAACAACAAATTTTTTAAATAAATAATTAAAATTTCTACAAAGTTCCAACGAGAAATAGCTAAAGAATAATTGATGCTGTATAAAATCTACGATCTCTTATAAAGTTGTCAAGAAAAGTTATTAATATTGAAAAATTGAAAGATATTCCTAAGTTATATCCAACAGCAGGAAGCATAAGCAAACTTTTTTTTACCAATGGATATTTTCTTTTTCTTTTTTTAACACTACTTGACATCATTTTTTAAGCTTAAAATTCTTAAAATCGATATCATTTTTAATAATATCAGAAAACGATACCTGGGAACATGGCTAGAATAGGTGTTTTTTTCATTTTTTAACTGGTCTCTAAAAGTTTAAGAACTATAAATTATTTTTTTGACAGAATGAAGTGATTTAAAACTTAAGAACTATAATTTGGCTTTCTTGATTTAAAAACATCCTAAAATCTTTAAGATTTATATTATTTTCTTGACAGAACGAAGCAATTTAAAACTTAAGAAATATAATTTAGTTTTCTTGATTTAAAAATACCTTAAAACCTTTAAGATTTATATTGTTTTCTTGACAGAGTGAAGTGATTTAAAACTTAAGAAATATAATTTGTCTCAATAGTTTTAAGCTTTTTAATAGAAATTTAACTAACAAAATAATTGTATATCTAAAGAAGTTTTAATCTTTTATTAATCGCTATAAATTATACTGTCTTTCTTATAAATTTTAAAATGGTAGAAAACTAGAATTATTAACGAAAAAATAAAGTATCTGATATAATTCACTGCACTATGTTTATTCATAGTCGGTGTGTTCTTGTTTAACTTCGAGGACATGGCTAAGAAGGCGATTACATCCTTGAGTTTATGAGTTTTTAAAGCTAATATTATCAAATAAACTGATATCTGAATATAATTTGATATCTAAAATATTATCAAATAAATCAACATCTGAAATATCGTTAAATAAATCTTTAGATGAATGTAATGCAAATGTAAAGTTTTGTAGAGTATTTAGTTTTTTATTTAGTTCTCAAATATAAAAATGCATAACATAATATTTTTTTCCTCTCTAGTTCAAAAAAAGAAAAATAGTCAATCCAATTAAGATCTGGTTTTAAGTAGGTACTATGAAAGGTAGAATAAAAAAAATTAGTTAATTATACCTATCTGGATTATACTTGCACGTAAAATTATTTTGGGATTCCAAAATTGCAATTTTGAAGAAAAAAGTTGAAATAGTTTTTTATAGAAGACGAAATTATTTATTTTAAAACCCGAAATTTTTTGACCACCCAGATTTATTCTTTGATTAAAGATACACATAACTGGGTACTTTTTTTATTTTCATATATAGAATGGATTCTACATAAATCTCAAAAAGTCGAAATACCTCAAAAATCCAAAATCAATTTTGGGAACATATATAATCTGGATACGAACTTGTGAGTAGATAGAATATATAAATGAAATAAATATTTTTTATTTAAACAAAAGATCTGAATAATTAATATATAATAAAAAACACTAAAAAATATGGTAGGTAAATGTCCAGGATGTAGATAGAGCTCTAAAACTGAAAAAACAAGAGATCTTAATAAATATATGGACCTAACACGAAATAGGCTATGTCTAGCTTTATTGCAACTATCTCATAATACTCAACCTATAACCAATTTAAATTTGCAGTCTCAAGATTATACATGTTCTCAAAATTGATTTTGGATTTTTGAGATATTTCGATTTTTTGAAATTTATGTAAAATCTATTCTATATATGGGAGATGTCTAAAGCAGAGTCCATCATATGATTACCGAAATTAATTAATATTAGAGTAAGTGCTGGGTTAGGGTTAGGATTTGAGTAATGATTAGTAGCTATTATATGTAAAATTTCCTCCCCGACATTTTTTATTAATGTACCAAGATATGTTTAGACATTAGTTTCTTGTATTTTTCATTTTTTTCTTCATCGGGCTGATCTGTATAAACAAAAAATTCACGATTTTCATTGGCCATAGTCAACGGAAAATCTCGTGATGGACTCTGCTTTAGACGACCCCTATATATGGAAATAAAAAAAATACCCAGTTAAGGGTAGAGTAAAATCACGTGACAATTAATTAGTAATGATCGACTAAAAAATTTAATTATGATCGTGAGATTTTTGCACAAGGCTATCTTGCCCAATAATCTCGAAGGATATTTTATTTTATTATATCTCGTTTTTCAGAACCTTTAGTTCCTAATATTAGTAAAAAAAGTATATATTATTTAGTCTTTTTTAAATAAAACTATTAAAAAACTACCTGAACACTTTTCACATGAGCCCAATTTTTCGCATAAAGTAAATTATATTAAGTAAAGTTTTAAAGAAATATGAAAATAGTTTTAAAATAAAATTTCACCACAAGTTTTTATGTAATATTTAACATAATGATGGAAATAAAATTAATTATTATAGATAATGGCTTCTAAATAGTATACAGCACTTGTAATGCAAGATCCTATTAATAGAAAAGTCTATAAAAGATCAAATGGTAGTTGGATAGTAACTAATTATTCCTTTGGCCTTCGCATTTTGAACTTGCACAAAGAAAAAAAAATATACGATTTTACAGCAGATATTTCTAAAGACATGAAAATTGCTGAAGAGAAAAATTATAATGCAGGTTATTTTTTTCAGCGTAATAAAGAAATAGAATATTCATTAATACCATTATTACCTGGATATACAGTTTATACATCTGCAGGCAATAAAAGGTTTAAACTGTCAATTTTAGAAACCAATAATCAATTATTTTTTTCTTGGGAAGAATATGGCCGTGATACATCTTATATTGAAAAAAAAGCACAAGGTTCTGAGCGAATGACATTTCATTACATCATCAGTAAATTTTTTTAAACGTAAGCCTTCGAAGTCCTTCACTCCAATAACCTTCGAATACTTCCAACATAAACGTAATATTTACGAAGGTTATTGATACTGAAAACCTTCATTTTTATTAATAAAACATAATACTCCAGAGGTTATTGATATCGATAACCTTCAATAACCTTCACTTTATCCTAATAAACGTAATATTTGCGAAGGTTATTGGTCCAATAACCTTCAATAACCTTTGAAAACGAAATTATTACAATAACCTCCGACATAAAAAATTTCCTGATGATGTTAAAAAAATATGGACTCGATTCTAACAATTCTATATTTTCGATTCTTGGTCTTAATATTCCAGAAATAGTTAATTATTTACAACAACTTGTTTTTAATAAATTTTCATTTATTTTTCAAGAACAAAATCCCGTACCTGAAAATTCAAGATTAACAAATGCAAAAAAAAAGAAGAAACGTTACGCCGTAGTATAAAGCAAGATGTAAACAAAATTGATTTAATAATTAATGAAAACGATGACAATAATATTATTTATGGAATTAACATTGAATCTAATGGGAAAACATTATCATCAAAAAAAACACAAGTTTTAATATTAAAAAATATGGAACACAAACAAACAATTTATTCTAAAAACAAGACTATTAAAATTCTCAAAGAAAAAGTTGCTTCGACTGAAAAAAAAAATATTGAAATAATTACACAAAATAATACTGAGATTCAAAAATTAGTAGAAAAAGAAATTGAAGAAAATAAACTTGGATCAACTATTTTTATAAGTACAAAATATNGTGATACATCTTATATTGAAAAAAAAGCACAAGGTTCTGAGCGAATGACATTTCATTACATCATCAGTAAATTTTTTTAAACGTAAGCCTTCGAAGTCCTTCACTCCAATAACCTTCGAATACTTCCAACATAAACGTAATATTTACGAAGGTTATTGATACTGAAAACCTTCATTTTTATTAATAAAACATAATACTCCAGAGGTTATTGATATCGATAACCTTCAATAACCTTCACTTTATCCTAATAAACGTAATATTTGCGAAGGTTATTGGTCCAATAACCTTCAATAACCTTTGAAAACGAAATTATTACAATAACCTCCGACATAAAAAATTTCCTGATGATGTTAAAAAAATATGGACTCGATTCTAACAATTCTATATTTTCGATTCTTGGTCTTAATATTCCAGAAATAGTTAATTATTTACAACAACTTGTTTTTAATAAATTTTCATTTATTTTTCAAGAACAAAATCCCGTACCTGAAAATTCAAGATTAACAAATGCAAAAAAAAAGAAGAAACGTTACGCCGTAGTATAAAGCAAGATGTAAACAAAATTGATTTAATAATTAATGAAAACGATGACAATAATATTATTTATGGAATTAACATTGAATCTAATGGGAAAACATTATCATCAAAAAAAACACAAGTTTTAATATTAAAAAATATGGAACACAAACAAACAATTTATTCTAAAAACAAGACTATTAAAATTCTCAAAGAAAAAGTTGCTTCGACTGAAAAAAAAAATATTGAAATAATTACACAAAATAATACTGAGATTCAAAAATTAGTAGAAAAAGAAATTGAAGAAAATAAACTTGGATCAACTATTTTTATAAGTACAAAATATTATCTTTCTATCCTTCTTTCATTGCCATGTCCTAACTGTTTTGATTTAAAGGTATCAAATCGAAAATTTTATACTAAAGTAATAGGATTTAGTATTACTTGTTTTATCAAATGTCTTTGCTGCAAAACATCAACACAATATTTAAATGAAGATTCAGGGTAAAATTTTCTCATTTAGTTTCGGGGGCTGCACTTGCTGGAGGCATAAATCGAAATTCATTTCAAACTGCATTAGCTACAATAGGCATTACAAACCAATGTAGCAAACCATCCTATTACAATTATCAAACTCGTATATATAAACCTATAATAGATAATGCAAAATTTAGTTGCGAAACAATTTTATTATATCAATTAGAAGCAACTCATTTACCTGGTAAAGAAAAAGTATTACCTATAGGTTTCGACTGTTCATGGTCTCATTTCCGCAATGCACATCAAGCTAGTGGAGAATTTTTATATTTGAGAGATCTTTCTGGTATGTAAAATAATAATTTTTTTATTTATTAGTTTAAAAAAATAATAACAATATTATTTATTATTAGGATATAATTATCAACCTGTAATTGAATTTTTTACAATAGAACATTCTCGTTCATTAAAACAATTAGATGGTAATTCTACAATAATATTACACGAAGGAAATTTTAGTGGAACTTCAAGACAAATGGAACATGCAATTTTAATTGAATTATTAAATAGTATAATGCCTATATTAGAAAAGTCTAATTTTACCTTACATGTATGTGTTGATGGTGATCTTGAAACTAATAAAACCTTGACATGTATTCCAGCAATAAGTCGCATATTTGCAGATTTAAAACATGTTAGCAAAAATATTCGAAAGAATTTATGTAAATATTTGTATAATTATATATTTGTATTTTTTTTTTAATAAAAAAATTTTAAATTCTAAAAATTTATATTTTATTTATATTTATTTACAGTAAAAAAAAAATATTCACAATGACATTCTTTTGAACAATACATTATGCGTTACTTCAATTCATGCATATTTGTTGCTGGAATTCAAAAAAATAATCAAAATAATACTCCAAATGAAGAGGAAATACAGCATATACAAGTAGAAGAGTTAATTCAACATTTACTAGGTAATCATACTTTATGTTGGAATGATGTATGTTGGATAAAGGACAATCCAAAGTTACAATTGTAAGAACCAACTTTAAGAAATTATACACAAGTAGAAATAAACAATTTTAGAAATGTTTTAACTACAATTTTTCGTGTACCATCTAGTCAAGGACTTGTAACAACATTTCGTACATCACACAATGAGGCGTTCAATAGAAAAATTCTAAAATATTTAGATAAACGAATTGACTATTGAGCTTCATATTGTGCACGATATGCATTAGCAATAATTGATCAGAATAATAGATTAGATGTAATGATTTCTAAA
The DNA here is from genome assembly GCA_003547095.1 of Diversispora epigaea. Taxonomy (NCBI): domain Eukaryota; kingdom Fungi; phylum Glomeromycota; class Glomeromycetes; order Diversisporales; family Diversisporaceae; genus Diversispora; species Diversispora epigaea. The sequence continues at coordinate 20,454 of PQFF01000093.1, read as the reverse complement.
GTTTATATAGCATCAATAGGAACAGAATTTTCTGATTCTGATATGCATAATATATTAAAATTTGTTCAAGAAAGATCTCAACAAGTTATTAGGAATCGTGATACAATTCAATTACGAAATAATATCAGGAATTAAATATAAACGTTCTAGTGCGTCCAAAATACACCGATTTATAGCGTCCTATGAACACCACCTACGTTCATATAGCATATTAAATATGCCGTTCTAGTGTGTTTTTCGAACGTTTCGTATATATAGCGTACTAGAACGCACCATTCTAGTGCGTTCTTCGAACGTTTCGTATATATAGCGTACTAGAACGTATCGTTCTAGTGCGTTCTCTAAACGTTTCGTATATATAGCGTACTAGAACGCACTGTTCTAGTGCGTTCTCCGGACGTTTCATATATATAGCGTCTTAGAATGCCTCTATATAATTCCAGATGAAAGAAAGAAAAATAAAATTTGCAAACGAAAAGAAAGAACTTATTGGCTTTGATTTTGATAAGGTAAATTTATAATTTTTATAATTATTTTATTTTTGATAATTTAATTTATATTGTATTTTTTATTATTATAATTTTTATAATTATTTTATTTTCGATATTTTATGTTTTTTATTATTATAGGAATTAGTATCTTATAAAAGTAAAACAATTGACCAAATTCGGGAAAATATCTTTTGGCCATCATTTGGTGATCTTTTGATAGATTTTGATGTAATTGTAAAATGCATTGTATGTTATGCATTTGCAAAAAAAAAGTTCACGCGGATTATGTGGAGTTTGTTCGTTTTATGTGGATACAGGTTTGTGGGAGCAAATTATTGATAAACAATATATACCTAAAGAGCAACAGTTAGAACTTGAAAAAGAAACACTTGTTTTACTTGCTGCTTTTAAAATTTTTGGATTTGAAAAATTCTGAGATAGACAAAAAGAATCTATTATGGCATATTTGAATGGAAATGACACATTTGTATCAATGAAAACTGGCAGAGGAAAAACTTTGTGTTATGCTTTGTCAGCTATTTGTTCTAAAGGATTAACTATTGTTTATAGTCCTCTCNTTCGAACGTTTCGTATATATAGCGTACTAGAACGTATCGTTCTAGTGCGTTCTCTAAACGTTTCGTATATATAGCGTACTAGAACGCACTGTTCTAGTGCGTTCTCCGGACGTTTCATATATATAGCGTCTTAGAATGCCTCTATATAATTCCAGATGAAAGAAAGAAAAATAAAATTTGCAAACGAAAAGAAAGAACTTATTGGCTTTGATTTTGATAAGGTAAATTTATAATTTTTATAATTATTTTATTTTTGATAATTTAATTTATATTGTATTTTTTATTATTATAATTTTTATAATTATTTTATTTTCGATATTTTATGTTTTTTATTATTATAGGAATTAGTATCTTATAAAAGTAAAACAATTGACCAAATTCGGGAAAATATCTTTTGGCCATCATTTGGTGATCTTTTGATAGATTTTGATGTAATTGTAAAATGCATTGTATGTTATGCATTTGCAAAAAAAAAGTTCACGCGGATTATGTGGAGTTTGTTCGTTTTATGTGGATACAGGTTTGTGGGAGCAAATTATTGATAAACAATATATACCTAAAGAGCAACAGTTAGAACTTGAAAAAGAAACACTTGTTTTACTTGCTGCTTTTAAAATTTTTGGATTTGAAAAATTCTGAGATAGACAAAAAGAATCTATTATGGCATATTTGAATGGAAATGACACATTTGTATCAATGAAAACTGGCAGAGGAAAAACTTTGTGTTATGCTTTGTCAGCTATTTGTTCTAAAGGATTAACTATTGTTTATAGTCCTCTCAAAGCACTCATGGAAGATCAAAAGGTTTATTTTAAAATTTATTTTATTATATTTTATTACTAGATTATTTTAATTATTAGATTATTTTAATTTTTTTTATTTATTTAGAGAGAATTAATAAAAGCGGGTATTCTATGTGCCACTTTATATGCTAATTTAGCACAAGGTACTAGCGTGCAAGAAAAAATTTTTGAAGAAATAGCATGTGGGTTGATAAAAGTATTGTTCGTAACACCAGAAAAACTTATATCCAATGAAAGATTTTACAGATTTATCACACGACTTTATGATCAAAAAAAGGTTCGCTTTGTAATTGACGAAGCACACTGTATTATATCCTATCAAGATTTTAGGTAAATATTTACAATCTATATAAATAATAAACATAAATATTATTTATTAATTAAATTATATACATATTTATAGAGAAGCTTGGAGACAACTTGGAATGTTGAAACAACATTGGAAATTAGCACTGATTATGTTACTTACAGCAACATGCACGCGATCTGAAGTAGACGAAATTTGTGAGAATTTGTCTATTGATAAAAATAATTTTACTTTAGTTCGTAGTTCCATAAGTCACAGACCAGAAATAATTTTTAGTGTAAAGGAATGAAAAGAAATTCATGATCAGTATATTACTGATATTGTAGATATAATAAATCAAAATTTAAATGGTCGCATTATTATATATTGTCCATCTCACTTAAACTGTGAATTTTTATATACCAAATTACAAGAAAATTTATCTAATATTTTGATAGGTTATTTTCATGGTGGTTTATGTGATGATGAAAGGAAAACAACAATGAATAATTGGAAAACCAACAGTATTCAAATTATGATTGCAACATCTGCTTTTGGAATGGGAATCAATTCTAACGATGTACGTGCAGTTATTCATACAGGAGCACCCATAAGCATAAATATGTAATATTTTTATTATTATTTATATATTATATTCTAATTATATTACATTTGTATTTTTTGCTGTGAATCTTATTCAAGAAGCTGGGCACGCAGGACGTGATGGGAATACAGCAATCCATATTATTTTTTATAATAAAAAAGATATTCGTATAAATTATTCTATAATAGCAGAATATAAAGAAACGTGAGTAATAAAATAATTTCTATAATAATTTTTTCTAATTTATTAATAAAATATTTTTTATTGATAGGAAATCTATTACAAATGTTACAATCAATGAACAAAATTTAATTAATAAACTTACACGCGCATCCAACAAAATTTTTAAAGTTTTGTATTACTGTAATTCTCATTATGAGTGCCATCAACAATTGATTTGGAAATATCAAGCATGGCCAAATGAAGAAAGCTCATCAATATGTGAAAAATGTGATAATTGTGTTAATAGAATTGCCAAAAAACCAAAATTAATTGATGGAAAAGAAGAAATAATAAAGTTATTAGAGGTAGTATAATTTCTTACTCAACAAAGAGATGAACAAATAGGTCCAGATGATATAATCGATGTATTTAGAGGTGGAAAAACAGCAAAAGTAAAACAAAAAAAATGGGATACTTTACCAGTATACCCAACTGAAAAAAGGAAAGTATTGAAAACTAAAGAATTAGTTTCATTTGCATTGTTAAATTTAGTAGTTCGTGGTTTAGTTCAAGAAAAAATTATATTGCGAAGACTAAATGAAGGTAATTTAGATTTATCTAGTAGTATTATTGTAGTTGGCGTAGTACAAGGTGCACAAGCAAATGCTAATATGAATACTTGGCAATACTTCGTTAAATAAATTTTTTGCTGAATAATAAATTTTATAATTTCATAATTTATAATTTTTGTTGAAATTACCAATGTTACACAGGGATCTTGTTATGTTACACTCAAAAATTTAAGCATCTGAAAATCTATAGATGTTTACTCTACCCTTAATATTATTTTTTATTTACCTTTAAAATATTTAAAAAACACTATAGTAAATAAACAAAAATGAGAGTATTATATTATATTTTTTTGTAAGTTTTCGAAATACTTTAAAATTCTTTAATATTATTATTTTTTATTTACCTTTAAAATATTTAAAAAACACTNAGATTTTACGTAAAAATTTACGTTTAATTTCGAAAGTTTTCGTATTTAATTATTTTCGCGATATCAATTTTTACATTAAAATTTTATAATTATTTATTTACATATAATAATATAATAATAAAATAATTCTCTTTATTACGTTATATAATAAAAATAATATTTATACAAATAATATAAATTCTATAATATAAATAATAATAAATTTTAATTCGAATCTTTCCGCTATTCTTACATCGATGGTATTAAATTCACCTTTGATTTTCACGTACTTACGAAATTTATTTTTTTACTCGAAAAACAATTGATTCTCGTAAGATCTAAATGTCTTAAAAATATATTAAGAAAATTAATATGTCATTTGAAAATCTCCGAAATGTTACAAATAAGTAAAAATTAAAATTATAAGAAATAAATTATATTTGCAACTTACATAACTTACATTTAAAAACTTATGCATATAATCATCTTGTCCACTTCATTTTGTTCTAGTAGCCATAATTCTCTAAAAGAAAATAAAGTATTAATTTAATTGTTTTGAAATGCTTCGATAATCTTCGAAAATTTTGTTTTTTGAAATATACAAATATGTAAAATTAAAATCGTCAAGGAATATTATAAATAAATTATACTTGCAACTTACATTTAAAAACTCATGCATATAATCCTCTTGTCCACTTCATTTTGTTTTAGTAGCCATAATTCTCGATTTAATTTAATTTTTCTATATCTAAAAGAAAATAAAGTATTAATTTGAATCGTTTTGAAATCCTTCGAAAAAATTATTAAATCTAAACTATTAACAAACCAGTACATAAATAAAGTATTAATATAGTACATAAATAAAGTTAAAGTATTAATATAAACCATTGTTTAATTATATATTTTCTATAACTGTAAAGTAATTCGTAATCTTTAATATATTTTCGAAAAATAATGTTTTCAATAGTAATTACAACTCATATTTAAAATAACAAATACCCGTAGTAAAAATTAAGAAATAGTTTAACAGTGTTTCATTTTGATATAGTTAAAAAAATTTGTTTTTTTTATATGAATGACAGTTGTTTTCTTGTTATAGTTAATCTAAATAAAAGGAAATCAAGAATTTATTATAGAGAATGTATAGAAGCATACTATAAAATATACCTTGGGATTTGCATTTATAGAGAGTGCATTTAGAGAGAATAAATATAATAAGTTATTATTATGTATGTATGGTGCATTTAGAGACACTTGTAGATGTATGCGCAATGTAGTGAAATTAAGTTGTAAACAAAAAATCATATTTTGTTTATATATAATTTTTATGTTACACAAACTATAAATTAGATTTTCAAGTAATATTATTTTATTATTAAATTTTACTACAAATATTTTTTTTATATTAAGATGCACTGAATATTATTTATATTATTTGCAATAATATTTTTAATTTTCGGATAGTTCCGAATTATTTTCTTCATTATTATTTTCTTCTTCATTTTCATTTTCATATGATCTTTTTTTCATATTTTTTATTGCAAGTATTTCTGCATTTTCACGCATTTTTTCGAGAGGTAAAAAGGTAATCTCCTTTTCGATTCTAGACTTTTTGTTTTTGCGTGATTCATTTCTTGGTGCTAGTGATGGTGACGGTGGTGGTGACTCGTTTTCAGATTCGTCCGAAGAGTTACAAAACTCTTCTTCATTGTTTAATTTAAGCTATAAAATTTGTTAGAATACTTAGTAATGGAAATTTAAAGAAAAAATATTATTAAAGAGAATACTTACTAAATTTTCTTCATATTTTTCCTTAATAATATCCTCAGTTATCTTCATCAGGAAATTTTTTATGTCGGAGGTTATTGTAATAATTTCGTTTTCAAAGGTTATTGAAGGTTATCAGACCAATAACCTTTGTAAATATTACGTTTATTATGATAAAGTGAAGGTTATTGAAGGTTATCGATATCAATAACCTCCGGAGTATTACATTTTATTAATAAAAATAAAGGTTTTCGGTACTAATAACCTTCGTAAATATTACGTTTATGTTGGAGGTATTCGAAGGTTAACGGAGTGAAGGACTTCGAAGGCTTACGTTTAAAAAAATTTACTGATGTTTACGTAACAATTATTAGGGTTAAGAATTATTTGAGTAATCGCGATCGCCCACGCTACGTGAACGTTCGGAACGTCGCATGATTCGCCCCACACTTTATNTATTATTTTTTATTTACCTTTAAAATATTTAAAAAACACTATAGTAAATAAACAAAAATGAGAGTATTATATTATATTTTTTTGTAAGTTTTCGAAATACTTTAAAATTCTTTAATATTATTATTTTTTATTTACCTTTAAAATATTTAAAAAACACTGTAGTAAATAAATGAAAATGAGAATATTATATGTAAGATTTCGAAATATTTTAAATGAGCTTTGAAAAAATTCAAGTAAAGTATAACGAGATCAAAACTACCTTGTTAGTTCTCACCTTTAGCAAGAAAAGAAATATTAAATTATTTGTAAACGAAGCATATGATGCAGATATCAACCTTGATATGACTGTCAAAGATGAAGAAGATCTAATTAAACTTCTATAATATGTTTCTGATCCTCATATGGCAAATGGACAGAAAATATTAGCATATTTAAAAATTTGAGAAAAATATAATCGAAGAGTAAAAGAGGAAGGAACCTCTCTTTTAACAATAAAAAGAGAACTTGAATTTCTTACAAATAAAAATAGTGGAAGAATCATGAGAATTGTAAAAGAAGCTCATAAAGTTATAGAAATAATGGGAGATTTCTTCCCAAAAAAATTGAAATTTATAACCCCTACCTGGTTACAACATGTTAAAAGGGAAAATTTTGAAAGTTTTCTAGTACAACATCAGGAAATTTTAATAGGCGTAATATTCCGTAAACTTTTTGGTCCATAATTTCTCCGGAGAATTACGACACCCACAGAGATCTTTGAAATAATTTTCCGGAGATTTTCGAAACGTAATATTAGATTATTAATACGTTGTGAAAAAAAATCGCATAAATCTACGTAGATTTTACGTAAAAATTTACGTTTAATTTCGAAAGTTTTCGTATTTAATTATTTTCGCGATATCAATTTTTACATTAAAATTTTATAATTATTTATTTACATATAATAATATAATAATAAAATAATTCTCTTTATTACGTTATATAATAAAAATAATATTTATACAAATAATATAAATTCTATAATATAAATAATAATAAATTTTAATTCGAATCTTTCCGCTATTCTTACATCGATGGTATTAAATTCACCTTTGATTTTCACGTACTTACGAAATTTATTTTTTTACTCGAAAAACAATTGATTCTCGTAAGATCTAAATGTCTTAAAAATATATCAAGAAAATTAATATGTCATTTGAAAATCTCCGAAATGTTACAAATAAGTAAAAATTAAAATTGTAAGAAATAAATTATATTTGCAACTTACATAACTTACATTTAAAAACT